>JAFIDM010060959.1:113922-124768 GCA_023159025.1 Thereuonema tuberculata
AAAAAAAAAAAAAAAAATGGAAATCTTACTTAAATAAAAAAAAAAAAATCACCGCGGGAAAAGTTGAGGTGAGATTTTCGTTGACACCCCCCTCCCCCTTTTGACCTCACGTAATTAATGGACGACCCCTTAGTAGTACTCATGCAACATGCATTTACACAGAACGTGCGACAATGGCGCAATACACGCACATATTTGTAAATATATAGTCTTTAAGAACATACCCTGTAGCACACATTTCTTAAAGCACTATTTATTGAGTTTATTGATACTTTTCTCTTTGCTCATGTCAGCATTAGCTTTGGTGTGACCACAGCTAAACTTCTTTGCAATATCAAAATCGGGAAACATTTTTGAAAATAATGGACCTGCTTGATCCGCAGCCGAAATTAGTGGTGGATTATGTTCAATCAAAAAACGGACAACCTAAGTTTCTGCTTTAATAACGTTATTTTCTTCAGATTTAGTGAAAAACGATTGAACAGAAACTTGTCTTGACTGATGGTTTTTCAAGCTCCACGTGCTTAGTACACGACACACAATACGTCTACAGTCATCTCGACCGCCATGAGCGACGGAAAATTCCATGCAACACACCATGCAACGAGCATATCCATCCTTTCCTGGTAGACAACAAGGGAAAAGCTTTCCATACTCCTCTCGAAATTTTTGATTGTTTTTTTTTTTTTCTTTCTAAGTGGATCTACATCTATATCCTTATTACTGCGTTTTAAAAACCGATCCATGATATAAGCATATGCAGCTTTCAACAAATTTACGAAAGAGAAATAAAGAATACACTAGCGCGTACTTTGTTTCGCCGCACGTGTAAGTACAAACCATGTGACCACCACTCAGGTGGACAGGCGAGTCCACAACAAACCACGTGACTCTCTTCCCCCTAAACGGGCGAGTCAATTCAATAGGGGTGTTGGTCAATAGTGCTGTTAGCGTATATCAACTGAAAAAAAGTTCCGAAGTCACACAAGAGGGAGAATTGGCCACAAGCGCTCAGTCCATCGCAGTTAGAACTACAAAATAACAAACAGCATTCTGTCCCCTACTCTTTAGATGGGAAATCGTTAATTCTGTGAAGACTCTTGCATGATGCAATTTTTTTTTTCGTCTTTTTTTTTTTTTTGAGGAAAAAAAAAAATTAAGGATGAAAATCTCTGAATCCGTAGCTTTTCCCTGTTTTCGCGTAGTTTCGTAGTACTTACTTATTTTCCGTACAAACTACGGATGCTCCGTAGAAGTTGGAGGGTATGTAAATAATTCGCTGAAACACATTTTTTTTTAAATAAAGCAATAGACAATAGTAGAAATTCTGCAATATTGAGAGATATATTTTAAGAAGGTGATGTTTTCTCACGGAAGTTGGGAAAACATCAGATTTAATCATACTCTATTCTACAGGGAAGATAGAAGCCAGAAGACATGTTTTTTCTACATGGAAAAAAAAGGAAATAGAAGATAAGGAAACAACCTTCAACGCACAAAGGCATGAGAAAGCGGGAATCATTCAGACTGTCTCTGACCAGTTATAATGTGCTGTATGTATTAACCCACATCGAAGCTAAAGAGCAGGAGGGAAGGGATGTAGCAGAAGAATTAAAGCTGAAATACCTTCAAAATACAAATCACAGAATCTTTTATAAATACATGAAACAAGCAATTGAATAAAGGAAATAAACTTAACAGTAGTAATAACAAAACAGAAACAGTAATTTTAATGAAACAAACCCTATTTCTGAAAGGAAAAGATATGAAAAAAAAGCATAAACAAAAAAACTGTGGCAATGCTTAGTTAGATAGCTACATAAATAAGAAAGCAATATATAAAGTTCAGTTTAAATTTCATTATGAAGTATTTGTTAATTACGAGTACATTTGCAATACACTATAGAAAGAGCAATTAGAACTATGTATTTATTTAGAATACAGGAATTCTAAACTTTAAGTAGCGTTCAATTAAACAATTTTCGGATTTCATTTCTGGTTCGAGATCGAACATCTGACATCTGACTTACATTGGGAACTCTCATTCTCCCAGCCTTTCAAATACGTCCTTACTTCTCTGTAGCAGTTATTGTATGCAGGGAAGTCACCGATTTTATTCTGAGAATATTTTATTAAAGGTCATCCAGTTGCTCCCCGATTTACGAAATTTAGGAAATTGTTGTTTGATAGAACTTAATTATGAATCTGTACAGAACATCAAGAGTATTCAGTTTCCACCAATGACATCGACTTACTGGACTTCCGGTATTATTTTTAGAGAATTTTGAGTTACGAACAATCTACCGATTCCATGTTGAGTTCTACACAAAGGAGAAACTACAAATTCCTAGCATTTTTCATAAAGTGTTAGTTCATTTTTAAAAGCAGAAATGTATAATCTAAACTAATCACAAATATGAAAACTAAACATATTGATTTAAAGAGATTGATCCAGAAAGAAAATCGGCAAACATCGAATTCCTGCAGTGAGATCTCTATTCAAAGATATCCATTATCAATCCTGCGAATTAAAGATCGAAGGATTGGTTCTTTTGATAGGATTCTCATCACCGGATGTTCATCAATAGATTTTCTGATGTATGGTTCAATCTTAGCGCTGAAAACTCTTCTAACCAGTTCTCCATCATTCTGAATTTTCTAAATATATGCTTAAGACATTTGAAGAACAATTCTGGATTGAAAACCTCCATCACATATTTGTTAAATATATATAAATGTACATTTATATATATATATATATATATATATGTATCGGAGGTATAGGGTATTATGTCCATTTTTTTACGAAATAAAGATTTTAACAGTGTCCTATGCAATATTTTGTTTTTTTTCAGAGGTAGTAAGCAGAGTAATGTCCTAAGCCTAAAATAACAGATTTAGCCAGTTGGAAACGGAATATGTGCCAATATGCTTGCGAGGTAAAGAGCACTATTATTAAAGATTATCGAAATGTAAAATATATATGTTAGATATGTGTAAACTGTAAATACTATGCCATAAAAAAAGTTTACAAAGAGTGCCAATTAAAGGGCAAAATTTAAGAAAACATTTTGTAAAAGAATCATTCAACTGGCTCTCCTGAAAATTTTATATTTGTGACATAGTGCCTTTTACTTCCGATAGACAGAGATATATAGATATACAAAAGCCCCAGATCTGATTCTGTGCCTACTCTGTCTGTCCGCATAATAATTCACAATCAGCGAACATTAAAGAGTGTGCTACGTTCATTGATAATTTATTAGTAATAATGTTGGTCTATATTTGTAAACTCATGTATTATTTTCTAAGATAAAATGGAATACATGATTTATTGATTTAAGTAGTCCATTATTAAAAATAGATTTTGAATGTAATTCGTAGAATTTAACCGTTTGCCGTGCCGGCATGACGGTGCGGTCTAGACGGCGGTCTGCCGTTGCGGCCAGCGTGCCAGTACCCGGATTCGAATCCCGGTCGTGGCATGGATGTTTCTTTCTTCTTCTGTTTCTGTCCGTTCCAGCGGGTATCACTTGATGCTGCCTCCCATGGCGTACCCTGGGCAACGATTTGTCGGTTAAAGGCATCATATCTCGCCCCTAGTTGTGGCCTAAAGAAAGCTGTTCAAGCTACAAGCCCGGACACTTGTAAAAAAAAAAAAAAAAAAAAAAAAAAACTTTTTTTATGAAAAAGTTCAAAATAACCGATTACAAATCCATATTTTTCTTAAGGAAAGATAGATTGATAAACAGGCAGATGTTTTTTTTTTCTGATCTATTTATGATTTTGTTATTAAAAGCAACAGCAATTATTAAGATTTTTCATTTATAAATATTCCAATTACAAATAAATAATGATTGGTAAATGTATCACTATTTACTCTATTCTGGGAAAATAAACAAAAACAATCTTTTAAAACATCATTAGAAGAATTAAAGACATGATTTCACAAAGGAAGTTCTACTTCAAACACTGCCAAGAAGCTTCCGTATATTAAGTTTCTTTGATATTTTTTTTTTGTCAACGGAATGAATTCGTTACAACAGCGGTTCATCGACAACAGGCGGCCATTGTTCCGCTCAGTGACGAGATTATAAACAAAAATCACTAATCTCTTTAGAACTCACGATTCGAAGGAAAGTCAATTAAGCTTGCAGTAAAATATGGATTAACCTCATAATTATTGTAAGTAATGAAAAAATATTAATTCTATAAAAGTAATTTAATTCTATAAATAAATACCCCCATAAAGTATTCAATAGAATACTTGATTTCACATTTATAATAAGATTTATTTTTTTAAATTTTGAATGAAGATTAAGGAATCGTTCTGTTTATCCGTGCATTTCTTTATCCGGTTCCACTTATATCAGATAATCGAGTTTCTGCTGCAAAAACAAAACAAAAATAAACTTATGAACTTCATTTCCCTTCCCCAATCCAATACAACCCCCTCCTCAACGGTTGTCCGTTTTAATGAAAGTCCGGTTTATAACAAATAATTCTTTTAGGGGTGTAATGCAGCAGGGTGTAAAATCAATGAAAGTACAATAATTAGCTAAAAAAAGTGTTTATTATATATATATCAAATAAAAAACAGCCTTCAACATAATAGGTTGAATTAAAAAAGATGTACGTATACACTGCATTAATCTTTAGAGCGAGAAGGTCCTGGTTCATGTTGATTCTTGTATTCATTGGTTTGAAAAAAATAATTTATTTTCTGCTGGGTTTGTTCGATCGATGTTTAATCGCCAGCTTGGAAATGTAAAACTCGTCAGATAAAAATTAGCATCCTTTATTATAATTACAAATTTTTAAAACTGTCCGTTATAAGCGACGTCCGTTATAATAGGGTCCGTTATAATGAGGTTGTACTGTACTTGAAAAATATTTCTGAATAAAAATGTTATAATGCTTTATGTAATGTAAAAGCACTACATAAAATATCACCCCTTAAATTAATTCTGAGCAGAATCACAGACCCAGCTAACAGAGATTTCAAGTGAATTTTTCTTAGGAATGTATTTGAGTATCAAAAATGAGTGAATAAGCATTACTAGGTAAAAGAATTAAATGACCTGATATATGAATAAGAAAGCATTAATATATGAGTGTAATTGGATTGTTGTGATGCGAATCGTTTTCCTGGGGAGTAATCTATTTAATGACAGGAAGAACAAATGGATTGTTCTGTACACCTGTCTCTCTCTTAACTATAAGTATTTGATGTATAGTAAATCTATTCTACTCCAGATAGGGAAAGAATCAATCACCAACGGAGATCGTCTCGTAAGTTCTTTTTTTTTTTTCGTACTGGGTTTTCCCCATTCTAAATTTAGGCACCACAAGAAGATGAAACAACCTGGGCTACAAATTTTATGGTGTACGGGTTTCCTCTTCCTTCTGGACAAAAATAACATTGCCCCAAAGAGAGATAGAGAAGAAATAAAGTCTTCAGTTTTGTTACCATCTGTTCAATTTCATCAGTCCAATTAGAATTCGTATAAGGAATTCTCTGGAAGCCTAAAGAGATTTGATTAATTAGACAAGTGAATAATTTCTTCAATAATAAACTAAGGTGAAAAGTTTCTAATCACTTCCTCTTTTCAGGAGTTTCATAAAAATGAATCAGGCCTTGGAGTCAATCGAGCGTCTTCCCGTAAACAGACAAAAATATAATTCACCAACTGATCCATTCTTTCAAAAAAGATTAAACTTCGAAAAAACAAACAAATAAAATAAAAAAAAGGAAGAAGAGAACGAAGAAAGAAAGAAATACAGAACAGACATGTCTTGCTTTTTTTCCATAAACATTCTTTCATCTTTTTATTTCTTTCTTTATTTTTTGAAAAGAAAATATTTCATTTTCAGATAGTTTCGTTCTTTCGTTAGTAAGAAAGAATGTATTTTTGGGAATTGACTGAAATGCTACGTTAGATATTAATTTCTAAAGTTCGAGTGTTGCTCTTGTAATGATTAGTAATTTTGAAATACTTATTGAGATATCAAAAGAAAAAAAAAGACTTCATTTTCAGATGTCGAAAATAACATTAAGGATTTCCATATCAATATTTGCTTACCGAAGGTTTATATCATAAATTAGTAAACATCTCAAAACACAACATCCTGTGAGAATTGTTTTTTTAAAAAAAGGGTATTTTGTAAATCAAAAAACATTACAAGCTAAAGAATCCCATTTCATAGGCTTTGAAGGCCCCTTCGGGATGTAGAAAGTGTAGGATCCAAGGATTCTCGGCCATAGGAGTAGGGTGCAACGCACTCCTCCACCTTTATCTCCTCCTACAGAGAAACGCGTGTGCCTTTAATAAGGGATTCTGGTGAAGAACCACTGGTAAACTGTTCTCAGTTAAATGATCAGTATGTTATGTTATGTAGTGAATGTGGGTGGCAGAGAACCCAAGCACTGCTACCGGAGGTCTATTGTACTAACCCACGGAAATAAGGACAGATGGAGAGAAAGACTGAGAAAGAATGGTGAGAGAAGTGCAGGGGAAACGGGAGAACCCCGAGAAAACCTGCCCAGAGCGTATCGTCCACCATCACGAAACCCACATGAGAACCGAACCCGGTACTCAGCGAATGATCAGTAAGTCTTTCATCTAAGAAAGACATTCCACGAGAATGTCCTGCTTCTGACATTGTTTGAAACCATTAGCCAGGAATCAAAGAAAAGAAAGAAATTATTTCACTTTATCTGTTTCAAATATAGAAAAAAAAATAGCTTCGCGGTTGAAATGTTCTATTGAATATCTTTTTAAAAAAAAAAAATGTAAAAAAGAATAAGCCTATTTATACGTTCAAATATTGATTTTCTCGAACCTTTTAGAACATGAAAAATTGCCCCAAAACCATTCGTAAAGATCTTGAAGAGAAAACCATTTTCAGTGGAAGAATGTTTTTCTTTTTTTATTACAAATAACTTTTATATGGATCGGAAGAGCAGTGGTGCCTCAAAGGAAAAAATACACAATGAAAAACTCACCAATGAAAAATTAGTGAGAAAATTCATGTGCCAGCAGTGCGCAGGCCTCAATGAATTTTTTTTAAAGCATAAAAATTCAAACTGCGCATTTGAATTATTAATAGAAGTAAAATTCATGAATTCACTGATTCTCAAATAATATCGAAATACCGCGAAATTAACAGGATTCTCGTTGCTTTTAAATATTTTACATGAAATTTGTCTGTAGATACAAATAGAAATATAAAGACAGAAAATTGAACAGAAACTAAATGTGAATTAACAAATGGGAAAAAAAGTAGAGAAATGAGAATAACTCCTAATTTTGAATGAAAAGAAAATGAAGAAATTATTCATTTAATTATTTTCATTTTTTAAAAAAGAAGAAGAAAGTTCTCTAGATAAAATCTTATACCATTTTTATTGATGTTCTTTTTCATTAATATTAAATGAATAATAAGAAAAGAATTGACTGGATCCAAACAGTTACAATCTATTAACAATAAGGAGGTCAACTCAAATGCTGGGAAGTTTTTGTAATCCAAAAATGATTGAATGATTTTAAAATAGATGAAATCTTTTCCTGCCAAGAATCTTCAAGTGAGAAGAAATAAATTATGACTGCAGGTGACTGCCCTCCTCCTGGTTCCAACCCAATGTTCTTGAAAGAGAAAATGTTATTGATCCTTTCGAGCTCATTCAAGATATGTCAACATTAGCCAACGACGTTTTTCCATCGCAATTGACTGATAAGATTTTATCTTCAAATCGCAGCAGATTTCGAATCTGATTCACGTGACGTCATTTCAAAGACTAATTCCTAAGACAACGATGGCTGTTATTTTTTAGGAAGAATATTTAAAAAAAATGAATAAGATTTGATTAATAGAAACCAGTCTGAAATAGAGAAAAGATCGTCACAAACTAAACATACAGAATAATTCAAAATAAACAAAGTTGCAATGAGTGGGAATAAAGTAGCAAACAATAGATGTAAATTCTTCAGCACTGAAAGAATAACTGGAAAGCTTCTTTTGAAACAATGGTTGTTGTAAGCTTTGAAAAGATTAACAGTCTTTGACAGATGTCTTGAAATTTGGCCTCCTTCAAAATCTCCAGATGAAGATATCGAGGATGCGAAGAGGAAACTCATGAGATCTTTGGAGATAACTGATGCTGATAAGAATATTGGATATTATATCCTACTGTAAGTACTGGCCCATGCGGATGTTCGCTGATCCACCAGGAACGGCTGCAAAATTCGTTCATTATTGAAAAACAAATCCCAGGAGATGAACCTAGGTCCCAATAAGACATATGAGGTAGTTCATTATCTCTTGATATGTTCATGATAAAATCAAAATTCTGTTACACAGTTTGATGAGAAATAACTTCATTTAAAAAAACAACTAAGGAATAAATTCACCTTTACTTCAATCTCACGACGAAGAAAAAGAATAAGAATAATAAGAACGAAGGAAGAGAATAAGGACAGTTGTTAGGAGATAATGAGCTTATTTTGACTCCCGAGGGGTGATTTCAAAGACAGGGAACATCCCCTCACTGTCACAATGATCCACTGCAACAACTGTACATTTTGCGTGTTATTATTATTAACTAATTTTAAATTGAATGAGAAGATCTTAACAAAACCAGCATTCACGAAGTAAGGTGTTCTTTATGTGCTTTGCCGCTACTTGATCTTTTCTGATGGACGGTGATATCATTTGTTAAGAGGCCTTATATCAAATTTCATCAAAATTAGCTCCTTGACTCTCGCGCTGATATCCACAACAGCCTCATATCATTTTCACTTAACATCTTCATGTCTTGCAAAATATTGAGAGAAAAAATACAGAAGAAGTCAAATTAAAAGATTTACGTAAATTGTTTACCTAAGAAAAGAAAATTCTAGAACATTGCAGTGAATAACAAAAAAATTAACGTGTTATTATCAGAAAATGGATGAATATGCCTTAATTGCCACAAAAGAAATTTTGCAGTTCCAATAAAAGATTTAAAAGAGTAGCTTGAACGCATTTGAAAGCTCTTAGAAAAGAAAAATCATCCGGTAAATAAATAATTGGAGTATAAAGACCTTATTGTTATTTATATCTTGTTCTTTAAACATCTCAATTTGAAATCTAATAAGTTTGATGTGGTTTATTTCATAATTTCTTTCTGACACCTTCAAATATACAATATTCAATATTAATTATATAATTCTTCGCATTAATTAAGTGGTGAAAACAATTACTACCTTTAGTAGTATATAACAATAATTAAACTAATAAATGATCAATTACAATTTTTAACTATAAAACCTAGAATTTATTAATAATTGAAAATCTTGTACAACAATTTCTGAAGACAAAATTAATCATCGGAACCGCAATGGCATCTCAAAAGCAAAAAACAAGAATAAAAAACTCACTAATAAAATTTTAGTGATAAAATTCATGTGTCAGCAGTCCGCCGGACTCAATGAATATTTTTAATGCATAGAAAATTCAATCTACGAATTGAATTTTTAATAAACAACAATAGGTGAGATCAAGTTTTTACTAAGTGACATCTTAGAACAGCTGTTTCAAGATCTTTGGCATGTTTTTAACAATAAAAAACTCGCCAAAGACCGTGAAACAGCTGTTCTGGGATGTCACTTGGTAAACACGTGATCTCACCTATTTAATAAATTAAAAAAGAAATATTCTCTGATAAATTAAAAAAGAAATTACGAGAATATTCTCATGAGGTCTTACGTAAGTGAAAAACAATAAATAAAAATGTTACGGATATCTTTAGCCTTTAATCAATGGAAAGGTAGTTAAATATTAATAATAATAATAATTAAATTCACAAATGGAAATACAAGAACATATCAAATTTTTTAGCAAAGTGGGTTCAAAATGAGAAATCAACCATGCCTTAGGCATATTTGGACCTTGGTTTCTCAGGTAATTATGCAGTGAATCACTTAGCAGTGATAAAATATTTTATTTAGTTTCTTTCTTAATGCTGCAGAAACTAATTTGTCATAACTCTGTTTGTGATAGAAGCCATAGCAAAAATCCACTTACTAATAATAAAAAATAGCAGCTACTTTTAATTTAAATACGATAAAGTAAGACAGAAAAGCAATCCTGAATATTTCGTATTTAACACTGTTTATTGTTTATTCCTCTGTTAATGGCTTTTCAATGAAAACGAAAGGTCAATTAATAACAGTCATTGCAGAGACTGAAAGTGAGCAAATATCTTTTTAATAACTTCTATTATCACAATATTTACTCAATGGTTGGGAAAGATCTTCAATAGATTTTTCAATTAACCTAGTTTAAAAAAAACAACAACACATTCTATTAGATATAAAATATAATTTAAATAAGGGTTATTTATTCAGTTTTTTTATAATTTAATGGCACTGTTGAAACTCTAGAAACATCTATGAATTGCTGTTTAACTATGTAAATAATAAAATCTATATTCCGTTGCTGACTTGGTCATCTACAAGAATTATATTTTCAATCAATAAGTAACGTCCTTCATCACGCGAATTCTTTTCTATTATCATAGTCTGCAATTTATTTCATAAAATATCTAGTCCTGTTCTTTATAATGCAGCCCAAGCGTTCTTTTAAGCAGAAAATTGCTATAATTACCACTGCAAAGTCACAGGAGTACGAAAATTGATTCGATATCTTTTCCTTTCTCAATAATAATTTAATGTTGGAAATTAGAACAAGGATAATTATTTTGGAGCTAGAAATCAATGGAAACTATTTTTAGAATTTGTCCAAAAATGAAAGTAATTAAGTAGCCACTAAATTCAGCAACCATCTGATAACACTAGAGATAAAG
>JAFIDM010060959.1:144768-157493 GCA_023159025.1 Thereuonema tuberculata
TTCCAATTGTTGAACAACAATATTTTTATAGTTCCAATTGTCATCTCCAGGTGCATATGTAGCGCTCCTCCTCGTTTACACCCCTTAGGAACTATAAGAAAGAAAAATATCAAAAATTTTTGAATAATAATAATAAAAAAATAGGTTCAATAGGCCATTTAGGTTATATTTTTACTGAAAATGGGGATGTTTAAGGTCCTTGGTTCGAGGCTAAAAATGTCACGTGATGAAGGGACTCACGTTTTAAATCCTTCCTAAAAACTGCTGAATTTCGGATCTTTATTCAAGAAGATTCAAACTAGAATTCTAGTTTGAATCTTCTTAAATAAAGATCCGAAATTCAGCAGTATTAGGAAGGATTAAAACGTGAGTCCCTTCATCACGTGACTTTTTTAGCCTGGAACCAAAGAACATTAAACATCCCCATTAACTGTACTGTTATTCACTGTACTGAAAGGAGTAAAGATTAATGAACATAACAGTATATTATATTTTTGTTTATGGCAATTAAGAACTGTAAGATAGCGTCCACACCGAAACACCCTCTCCGAACGAACATTAAGGCCCAGAATATATATATTATGAAGCATAGTTATTGTTAATGTTTAATTATCATTATTTATGTGTTGTATTATCGTTACTGTTGATGTTTAATTATCACCTTTACTTATGTGTTATATTTTTATTTTGTTAATGTTTAATCATTATTATTATTTATATGTTGTATTATTATTATTAATAACTATACCACAGTTTGATATACTATCAATCGTGAATGCGTTAGTTCCTTTACAAATGTAACCCTATAATAAATAAGAGGTAAAAAGAATAGTTTTTGTCCTCTTATTCACCTGAGGAAGTTTCTCGAACAGAGAAACGAAATATTGTGAACATTAAAGATAGTGGTTTTATGAGAATTATGGAGTAAATCACTAACAGTTTTATGAAAGATGACTTTATTAAGATTGTTCTTGGTTGTTCATCTCCTGCTCAAAACGCATCTAAAGTAAGCGACGTCATTAGAGATTTAGTTTCGATTAAGTCTTTTTGCTAGTAGCGCTTTAGGATTGGAATAATTGAGATTTAAAGGAGGAGTTGTTTGAAAAAAAAAAAAATCATTAAATAATATTGTTATTAGAAGATTTTTTGAATTAGAGCCATGCTAAATCCATGGCTAATAACTACAGTATTAGAAGTGGAATACTTTCTTTTACACAAATAGTGGATTTCTTAAGTTATTCGCCAAATGAAATAGAGAACATTTTGTACATATTGAAAATTGTAGTTGCTCATATTTTGCTCAGTTGTAGTTGCTTTGTGAATTTGTTTGTGGGCCCGGTAGCCGAGTGGGTAAGGGCGCTTGGCTGCGGGTTGGAGGTAGCGGGTTCGATTCCCGGCCTCGGCGGAGGACGGGAATTTTTCCACGCTTCTTGCTCCTCCAAACGGGCCCTAGGGTCTACCCAGCCCTCTGTAGAATGGGTACCGGGTTTCTTTCCCGGGAGTTAAAGGCGGGCGAGCGACGGGCCGACCCCCCGTCCTCAACTTTGTCCCGTAGGTTTCTGAACACTGGAGCCTACCCTCCAGTTGCATTGCGCGGTCCTCTGGGCCTGATCGCAACTTTAACTTTAACTTTGTGAATTTGTTTTGTCGGTGTTCTGAATGAATAATCTAAAAGAAATAGAATACTTTCAACAACAAGTTTAACGTGCGAAAATAATAATGCAATAAAAAGCAAACTCGCACATGAATAAAGGATTCACTGCTCTGTTTTTAGATTTTTCGATACCGGGAATCCAGGACAGCTGCTAAAGATTTCATAACCGTCATCAGCGGGATTCGTCAGTGGGGATTAAATTTCTGCCCTTTTATATTCTTAATTTATATATTGTTGTTTTTTAATATGAAGGGCCATTATTTTGTTAATTTTTGTTTTCTTATTTTGTTTTTTGGGATCACTGACTGTAAGATACTGGGCGAATCCAGCTGATGAAACCTGAAACAGCTGCCCTGGATTCCCGTACCGAAAAATCTAAAAACAGATCAGTGAATCCTTTATTCATGTGCGAGTTTGCTTTTAATTTGAAATAGAATACTGTTGGTTGATTCTGATGATTCTTTGTGGTTTATTTCTTTGTATCATTGCCTCTCACCGGCTGTCTTTTACTCCTTTTTACTTTCTATTAAGGCATTGACTCAAATCAGTTCAGATCAGATCACACAATTTCCTACACACTACATCCGCTCCGCTCAGAATGTTTGACTGGTAGTCAAACATAATTTACATTTAATTTTAATGGTTTTATTCTGTTCAGTCACTTGTAAAATATTTAATGACTCAATAAAAAGATTTTAATACCACTTTCATTCAAATCTCCCAAACAGCTTCCTTCAATGAAGTATTGTAATAATCTTTGTTACTACGGTTGTAGAGTACTTCATACTGTTCAACCATAACAATAAGCTTTTCATCTAAAGACATAACAAAAGAAATCCACTTCAGAACGTTCGAGACAACATCTAATAAGGCGTGAAAGTACTAGTGTTAGTAAAATATTTGTAATGGCTCTACAAAATATTTTATTCGGAGAAATTAAAAAAAATTAAAATTTTCATAAAAGAAATTGCTAATAAAAATTATAATAATATAATGATAACTAGAATTACTAAAATTTAAAATACTATAGTAGAAAAACCTTTGAAGGCAGTTGATCATTCAGTTTTCAAGTGTTATCTGAAGTAAATTGTTATCTTACTCATAAATAAAACACTTTGCCATTGTAAAAATATTGAAGAATTAGTTACATTAAAGGAAAAAAAAATATCAGTGTGAATTATGCTAATGCTATAATTGTCATTGCTTCATAATTGTCATTTAATATTCACAAATATGTTAATCTCCAAGAAATGGATAAAAAATATATCTAAAAAAGTAATACAAAATCATATTAATACAAAACACATTTTATTTGTAAAAAGATTAAAAAAAAAGAGAGAAAATATATTTCAAATTTGCTTTTATTAAAGAGAAACAATTATTGGAAAATGATTTCACAGTAAAAATACTAAATAATACTATTTTGTAAGACTTGATAATTTAGATATTTTTTTTAGAACCGTTGTCACGGTTTATTTTGATTATTTTGTTTTTTTCATTCCTGTGACACGTTTTTATTCTAAGTTCACATTTTATTTTTACAGACACACATGTTTCTGTGGACACATATCCCACAATGCTTCGCAACGTCTAATGTTAGCTCAGTTGTAGATAGCCTGTTAGTTCAAAGAGCCTTAGAGCGTCGTGCTAATAACGCGAAGGTCGTGGGTTCGATCCCCTCATGGGCAATTCTTATTCTTCATTTTTTTTCTCCGCATTTTAAATCTTTTCACATTTTCTCAACTTAAGTTTTAGGCTTCTGCAAGACGCCTTACATCCCCGGTTTGTCTGTCTGTCTGTGGACACATATCCCACAATGCTTCGCAACGGCTTCTGCTTTTTTTCTCCCTATTTTAAATCTTTTCCCAGTTTCTCAACTTATGACACTAAGAGAAATTGGTTATGTAATCCTTTAGAATTGGGATTTTGATAATTACTTTATTTTCTCTAAAATTAGTATCACGTTGTTTAAAGTAGATACTTAAAGAGACTGTTTTAGGATTTCTTGAATTTAGTAGGTGGCCTGTTAGCTCAGTTGGTTAGAGCGTCGTGCTAATAACGCGAAGGTCGTGGGTTCGATCCCCTCATGGGTCATTGTTATTCTTCATTTTTTTTTCTCCCCATTTTGAATCTTTTCACACTTTCTCAACTTATGACATTATGTGATATTGGTTATGTAATCCTTTAGAATTGGGATTTTGATAACTACTTTATTTTCTCTAAAATTAGTTGTTTAAAGTAGATACTTAGAAAGCAACTGTTTTAGGATTTCTTGAATGCTGTAGGTGGCCTGTTAGCTCAGTTGGTTAGAGCGTCGTGCTAATAACGCGAAGGTCGTGGGTTCGATCCCCTCATGGGTCATTCTTATTCTTCATTTTTTTTCTCCCCATTTTAAATCTTTTCAGAGTTTCTAAACCTTTTTTTTAAATCATTATTAGGAATTCAGTGTATTAATAAGGTTTGAGTTAAAAATGACGATTATTCCATAAAAATAGGGGTAGATAAGATAGCTTGGGGTCGCGCGCTCATTTTCTAGACCACCCCGGCGCAGTCTATTCTAAAGTAAATGTGACTCAGAAGCCGTTGCGAAGCACTGTGATTGGTTTACTAATCACTATCCCTACCTTGTTTTTTTAATTAATTTCGACATTTTATTTTGAAAATTTTGTTTTGAAAATTTGTTTTTGATTTATTGCTATTTCATCAATCATGTTTATATTTCTTTTAATCTTTCTTGTCATCTTGTTTTTCGTTTTCGTTAATTAATTTATTATCCTTCTTGTTTCTCTTTATGTTCTTTTTATCGTTCTGTTTACATGAGAACTTCATTTAGTTTATTTTTCCCGCTGGTCATTAATCTGTCACTTCACTATTCCTACGTCACATGTCAGTCTCTGTTACCTGTACCACTATTACTTAAATTTTTATGCGTATTGATGACGTAGTCATATAATCAGATATTTTGTCAGAATAAAGAGAGATATGAAAAAATGACAACACGGACAGCAGTTTTGAGAGTTTTACGTCTTGATCAACATATCAAATGCTGTTAGTCTTTCGTAGTATTATAAATCTCCGTGTGGTCTCAATTTATATAATGGTTTGATCGCATTATAATTAATAACACTGTATAAACAAAATTTTAACTTTTTTCATGCTATGAAATGAAAGTATGTTACTTTTACTAATTCGGGTCTCCTAAATTCGAATTTGAAGTCAAAAATTCTCTATCACGAACCGTTTTCTTTGGTAACCATATTCAATATAAAATTTTTAACCAAAATATTAATTTAAAAAAATTAATTAAATAAATTAATTTATTAATTAAAAAAAACAACAACATAAAATTTTTAACCAAAATGTTTTTTCATAGTTGTAGTTCCAGAGTCACAATTTTACTACACTCTGCGTTCAAAAATATCCATTTTATTGAAAAGGATGTGCTGATTACTGATAAAATGTCAAAGAGTTTAAAAAACTAAAAAAAAATTATTACATGCAAATAACTTTAAAAATTTTTTTTTAAAAACTTACAATTTTAGAATGTTTTTCTGGAAGACTCTTTTGTGGCTGGATCCGGAATACTCAGAGACAAGAAACTAACAGTAGTCAGAAAGCATGTTAGGAGACCATTTTCCTGCATATCGCCTTTCCATTTGCGATATTTGCTAGTGAAACCTTGCTCCGTGCTCGTCGCTGACCATTTCCAGGTTCGGTGGAAAGGAGTTAAGATGGGAGTGCAGGAAATGAATTTTAAGGGACATATTGCAGCCCATTATCTCATATGCACTTAACAAATTTTCCACAACTTCGATGTAGTTATCTGCTCTGTTATTTCCCAGGAATTTCGAACATACGTCTTTGAACACACGAGTGGCGTTGGAATAGGAAATGAATCGCTTAACAGGCCTTCGCGCGGAGGCAAATCTGGATTATACACTGTTTGTTTTTTGATGAGAAACCGGAAAGTTTGGTTAAACAGAAATAACAGTCCAAGAGGTGGTCCTTCTGCTCTGTCCATATCATAGGAACAGCAAACGGATTAGAAGGGCGAGTGCCATTTAACCAGCCTCTCAAATTACGAGAACATCCGCTACAACAATATTTAGGTGCAAAACTTTTGTTCTTATCTACTTTAGAGTTAAAGTACAATTCATGCTTTCTTAATCGTAGGAGTAATATTTTCTCTTTGAGGTTTTGTAGTGACTTCATCACACACATAGTAAAATACATTCGGAGAATTTACGCACTCATGCAACATCGATGTCATAAATTGCCACTTTATATGAGTTTTACAAACTAAAAGTCTGTTTAACATACAGTAGAACCTCATTATAACGGACTAATAGGGGCTGAAGGTTGTCCGTTTTAATGAAAGTCCGGTTTATAACAAATAAGTCTTAAGGGGTGTAATGCAGCAGGGTGTACATCAATGAAAGTACAATAGTTAGCTATAAAAAGTGTTTATTATATATCAAATAAAAAACAGCCTTCAACATAGTAGGTTGAATTGAAAAAGATGTGTACGTATACACTGCATTAATTTTTAGAACAAGAAGGTCCTGTTTCATGTTGATTGCTTACATTCATTGGTTTGAAAAAATAATTTATTTTCTGCTGGGTTTGTTTGCCTCTTATTTCTTCAGTTAATAACTGACAGAGGTGCCGTAAGTATTCATAATATGCAAACACATTTTCATTTTCCGATTATTTAACATATTGAATAACAAAATTTAAATGGTCTTTCACTTCGCTCACCTTAATTGTAGGCTGCTATTTTTTTTTAAAACTGTCCGTTATAATAGAGTCCGTTATAATGAGGTCCTACTGTACTTCTCACTGTTAAAAGCACTGTTATTCACAACCACAAAATTAACATCTGAACTCAAAATAAATGCGAACACACAACTTTACATTCTGCACAATAGCAAGTCACTATACTGTCTGAATTTATTGATACTAATATATATTTAGAAGTGGAGTAATGATTTACATTTCGGAAAGAATGTAACCAAGAAATTTGTCATATAGCCGTTAACTTTCATTAGCGTCTGCCTGCAATTTTATTTTATGTTTACAAACATCCCACCCGGCGAGTATTAGCAGAAAGCGGGATTGCATCTCTGAACAAAAACCTCACATGATACGAAAAAATGTAATGCATTTTCGAATTCAGTGCACACAACAGCAAAAATATTTCATAGTTTCAAGATTCGGCATTTTTTTGTTGTACTGTGTAATGAGCACGAACTAAAATTTGTATATTGTGAGAAACAGTGAATGCATCAGTTTTCTCTCTGTTGAATGGAAAGGAAAGAAGTCATTGTGAGAAGTTCCCAAAAGACTAAGAGACGGAGGGATACAATGTGCTTCGGACTCATTTCCTGAATCCAATCTGTGCTCGGAATCAGCCACTTCGAATCAACAGTGTGTCTTCCTTGTTGTGGCGATGTATATGAAGGCACTTTAGCACAAACTAAATATACTTCATTTCAGTTCTAACACAGTTAACAACTAGAGATGATTGGCAAATGTGCTTTGTGTCTTTCTTCGCAAATTTGGAATTCCAAATTAAATAACAAATTGTGCGACGGTGATTCTACTATTTTACGATAAGTACTCTTTTTCTCTAATATTAACTGTAGTTCAAAGAGACAGAGAAAAATTCTCCTTATGAACTCATCGGTAGTAAGGGACTTTGAAAACTGTCATAATCACGATCGCATTATTTTAAACATTTTTCTTTATATCTGTGTTTGATACATTGTGTGTACTTGATAACTAATTATAAGAGATTTATATAAATACTAGCCAGGTACCCTTGCATACGGGTCGCTTTGCTCCGGAACCCTTGTATACATAGCATAAAAAGCAAAACAAAAAAACAAAACTACTGTTTGTCCATCACTACTTGAGCCTTAGCCACGCCTCTTCAAACGGAGAAGACATTTCACAATAGGGGTGAGGGTTGTAAAAGAAAAATTTGGGAAAAAAAAAAAAAAAACAAGATTAGGAAATTTTTTTTAAAATATTTACTATTAAAGAAAAAAATTATTTATAAAATAATTATGAATAACATTTATAATTTGAGAATATTGAATATATTTAACTGTATTGCCAATGGTCTTAATTTGTATATTTGTAAATGTTCTGTGGAACTTTACGGAATTGTTTTTAAACAAGTTTTGCTTTTTTTTTTAACTGTCAGCAATTAATTGTTAAATAAAACATTATTACCATGAAGTGTACATATTTATTACTTACATTAATTAATATAATTTATGTATAATTACGATTTTTCATAATTTAAATGAATAAGAAACAGTATAATTATAACAGTTCTTAAACAGCAAATCAGTTTTATACATCGTTACAGTTAAAATATAACCTAGTTATTATTATATGTAAGAAAAATAGATATGTAATGTCGTACTTTATATCATCAATTCCTCTGTTATAACCAAGAAACAAAATCTGTGCATTTCCTCTGAAAATGGAAAACTATCACACTGACCCCTCAAATCACTTCTTGAACTCTTCGCCTACCACGTGACATAGGCGTGGCTAGGGATCAACTGTTCGTGGACAAACAGTATTTAGCAATTTGTGGCCTTCTCCGGATACCTCAGATGTATTGCGGGTTGGCGCCACACACCTATTTATCGATAAGGCAACTTTAAAGCGAAAGTATAAATCCTCTTTATTCCCTATCCCGTGGGAATTTTGAAAAATCCAACCTTATTCCTTGTCTACATCATAAAGGGAACCTCAGTGCAACATTTCAGCTTTCTAGATCCAAGGCTGGGCGTTGATGAGTCAGTGAGTGAGTGAGTGAAGCACGACTTTTATTATTATATTGGTAGATTTTAATTCTTAAGTTCATTATTTTGATGTTTGTATTTATTTTGCCTGATATAGATTTATCTTACATTCATCTTATACTTTTACGCATCGATATTTACTCTTTGGGCCCAGCACTATTGACAGCGTAATTGTTTATATCTTTTCTTTTGGTTGATAACTTGCTTTATAGATTTTTATGACAATATTGGTAGCAGAGGTTTTTAATATTATTGTTGCTCACGGAAAATACATCTTCCGTGTCACCGTTAAAAATAACTTAAGAAAAAAAAATAGTATAAAAAAAAATACTTAAACAACGTCGATCTAAATGATAGCATTTTTATTTTATTTTTATTTTATTTTTTAAATTCAATGTAATTATGTATTTTTTTCTTATTTTTAAAATTTTGTGTAGAAAGAATTCCTTCTTGGAATTGCAGATATTGTGAAGCATTTATTTTTACAGGAGTTTTAATTATTACTTTATATAAAAAAAAAATTTTTTATTAAACATCCATAGTTTTTATAAATTCGGAAAACATTTATCTCGGAGGATATATAAAAAAAAAAAGAATATCATGAATATTATCCTGAAATCACTATCAAACAATATAGTTTCAATATATTAAAGTGCACCTGTGTAAAATAAAAATACAAATACATTGATGCTAATTTATTCATTGATAAATAACTTTTCTTAAAAGAACTAGATTTATAGATGCGAAGGAGATTCATTTTCCGAACATAGAGGGTGACTGAGGCCCCCCCCCCCCCAAATCTTAACATATAGAAATTAGCCCCATTTTCTTTCGGTTTTCTTCTTCTTTTGGATAGAAAGTTGAAAGGGATCCTGCCCCTCCCCTCAGTTGCTGATCAGTTCCCTAATACCTTCCCCCCTCCCCCGAGATAAGATCCTATAAAAGCTTCTGTTTCTGAACTTACCGGTGGCCAAGAAATTAATTTCACCATCTATTAAACAATGAGTAAAAACAATGAGTATAAAATATGGAGATATGTCAATGTTACAAAACGAACTTATTAGTTATATTATGTATTTTATCTTTTTCTATTATTCTTACTTATTGTTATTATATAATATCTATAAAGTAAATAATAATAATAATAATAATAATAATAATCGGGTACGTGTTGTACCCATCGTCCTGTCTGCCACTGGTCTGGTGCCTCACACATTGCACCACAGTCTCAGCACACTAGGACTTCACAAAATCACTTATGCACAACTGCAGAAGGCTGTGGTACTCAACACTACACGCATAGTTAGGAAATTTATGGACACAAGCACACATCCCTAATCATTCTTGCAGACATCTTTACACTTGGCAGTATGTGCTGGGGAAACCCAAGGTTTGAAACATACAAACATAATAATAATAATAATAATAATAATAATAATAATTTTTTTTTTTTGGGGGGGGGTCTTTGTAGCTACGCAAAGCAAAATAATTAAAGAAAAGGTTTTCAAATAAATAAGCACTTCAGTTGTTCCTTTGTAAATTTAATGAAAAAAATATTTTTAAAAGTTTGTTCAAATATAAAAATTATTTTTAACCAAAAAAAAAAAAAAAGAAATTAAAACAAATTTGTAATTTGATGATTAGCTAATTCTTTCAAAAATAATAACGTATCAAACACTTTAAAATATTGTTAAATCTTGTGACATTCAAAACAGAATCTTCAAAAACTTGTATTTCAAGAAATCTTCCAATTTTTTCAAAAATTACTTCATTTTTTTATATTGTAATTGAACAAATATTTTTTAACTATAGATAAAAATAAAATTTTGTAATAATAATAGTAATAATAATAATATTAATAATAATAACATATTCTTAAAATTAAACCAAATACTGAATTACGAAACGAAAATGAAACTACTTAAATGCCTGCGAAATGGCTGCCACCTATCGGACAACGTTGCTACTATTTTTATATTTAGAGATTGTTGCAGATTAACTTAGATGTATCCGATTTATATGTTATTAAACTAAATTTTCTTTTACTATTTATTTACTTATTTGTAAAGCAGAATAACAATCATCGAAAAACAAACATAACATATATTTTTATGTTTGGAATATATATTTAATAATATTGCAATATTTGTATTTTTACATTTGAAAAAAAAACCAATCCTGATCTTATTTATAAATTCATAAGATAAATTTAAATTTAAAATAAATGTAATTTATAAATTAATAAATAACAATTTTCAATATACTTTTAAATTTACGTATATTTATATAAGTTGTAAATTTCTATGTTTATCTTCACATTTTTTTTTTTTTCTAATTTTCAAACAATATTTTAAGAATGATTATTCAAATAATTAAATAAAAAGTTTATCAATATTAAAATTGCTAAGAAGTTTTATTATTTACTTATAGCTCAATGGTTTATGGCCTTATTGGTCAGTTTTGTTTTTTTTTGTTTTTTCCTCTGATTATTTCTTTTCCTGACACTTCACTCAGACCTTCATCAAATGAGTATCCGGGAAAACGTCTTGTACTCTCAATTTACGTCCTTCGGCTGATAATCACAGGCCATCGAAACAGAATAAATGGTATTGGTTTATTATGATACGTACGTTGTGAATATATGTTGTATCTAAAACACCTCCAACTATTCCTTAGAATGCGCCGTTTGAGTCTATGTGGTTTCAGTTTCACTCTTTCTTAATAACGACGCATGAGCTCATTTCATCCATGAGTGTATCAAATGTACAAAACAGAATTCAGAGAAAATAAGGAAATAAAATCCAGGCTTACATTGAAAACCTATTTCTGTTATTTAATTATCCTTTTATTAAATTTGTTAAATTTACTAAATCTTATCATATTCCAAACAGAATCTTCATGAATTCGTATTTCAAGAACATCTCCAATTTTTGTGTTCAAAAAAATCTTTCTGTTGTAATTGAACAAATTGAACAAGTACAGAAAAAAGTAAAATTTTGCAATTATAATAATAATAATAATAATAATAATAATAATAATGATAAATGCCGCAAGTTCATCAAAGACATTGGGATGGAATTTGGAATTGACAAATGCCGCAAGTTACACTTAATACGTGGGAAGACTTCGAATTTGGAGGGTTTTGAACTGGACCATGGTTTGGCCATCCAATCCATGGAACAGGGAGAGACCTACAAGTACCTGGGCTTCCAGCAAGCCCGCGTCATTGACAACGCAAACATCAAAAATGCACTGAAGAACACATACCTTGCTCGAGTTCACAAAATCCTCAAAACACAACTCAACGCCAGAAATAAAATTAAAGCTATCAACACTTTTGCCGTTCCCACACTAACATATTCGTTCGGCATAATTCCATGGACAAACACCGAACTCGAAGCACTACAACGCGCAACACGCACTACATTCACGAAACACAACATGCACCACCCCAAGTCCGCTACGGAAAGGATGACTCTTCCCCGCAAGGAGGGAGGCCGAGGACTCATCAACCTCATCACCCTACACGAAAAACAAGTACATACACTTAGGGAACATTTCCACCAAAGAGCAGAAGACTCCTCACTTCACTCAGCCATTGTTAAGGCTGACACACACCTCACACCCCTGAACCTCGAAAACTCTTCTCCAACAGTCACCACCCCTGACTCCCACACTCAGCAGCTGCGTGAATCATGGGCTCGTAAGGAACTCCATGGCAGACATCATCTCGAACTCAGCCAGCCTCATGTCGACATGGAAGCGTCGAACAGATGGCTGACGAGTGGTGAGCTGTTTGGGGAGACCGAAGGGTTCATGATCGCGATACAGGACCAAGTCATCTCCACACGCAACTACAAGAAACACATTCTACACGATGCAAACACACATGACGACAAATGCAGGAAATGCCACACTACGCATGAGACGATCGACCACGTAATATCAGGCTGTCCTCTTCTCTCTCAAACAGACTACCTCCACCGACACAATCAGGTAGCGTCGATCGTTCATCAACAACTAGCACACAAACATTCACTTATTAAGAGCACGGTCCCGTACTACAAGTACATACCACAAAGCGTATTAGAGTCACCCTCATATAAACTATACTGGGACCGCCCCATTCACACAGACAAAACCATACATCACAACAGACCAGACATCACGCTTGTTGATAAGGTCAACAAACAGACCTATCTCATTGATATTGCAGTGCCTATCAGCAAGAACATGCAGAAAACTCACGC
>JAFIDM010060960.1:9032-37196 GCA_023159025.1 Thereuonema tuberculata
CTTATATATATATATATATATATATATATATACAGTAGAACCTCATTATGACGGACCCTATTATAACGGATGTCGCTTATAACGGACAGTTTGAAAAAAAAATTGTAATAAAGGATGCTAATTTTTATCTGACGAGTTTTACATTTCCGAGCAAGCGATTAAACATCGATCGAACAAACCCAGCAGAAAATAAATAATTTTTTTCAAACGAATGAATGTAAGCATGATTGAATGTAAACATGAACCAGGACCTTCTTCTTCTAAAGATTAATGCAGTATATACATACACATCTTTTTCAATTCAACCTACTATGTTGGAGGCTGTTTTTTTATTTGATATATAATAAAGACTTTTTATAGCTAACTATTATACTTTCATTGATGTACACCATGCTGTATATTACACCCCTATATGAATTATTTGTTATAAACCGGACTTTCATTAAAACGGACAACCTTCAGCCCCTATTAGTCCGTTATAATGAGGTTCTACTGTATATATAAATATATACCGTATATGCTCCAATAAACGCCGAGTCTCTTATTGTCGCCGGTCTCTAATAAGCGCCGGGGTGCAGAGGGGACACGGCCAAATAGTAGCCGGTCTCTTAACAGTAGCCGGGTCTTTGATATTTGCCTACCGTACTAATTTAAGCATCAGTATCGTTATACTTAGTCGTGCGTAATGCCTTTCGGTACATTGCCTTACATAATGCCGCCGAAACGGTCATTTGACATTGCCTTTAAGATTCGCGCGGAGGAATATTTACAGAAAATTGTAAAATTATTAAAATTAAAATAAAAAAAAAAAAAAAAAAAAAAAAAAAAAAAAAAAAATACGCGAAAGAAACTTCCGTGATTGCGGATTCGGACGACAAATAGCAGCGAAAGGTACAGAAAGACATTGCCATTTATCCTTAACAGTCTTATGTAAAATTCAAATAAAGTAGCTGTTTGTTGTATTACCCCGTATTTATTTATTGCGTTCTGAAGGTTTTTGTTAATAATGGCCGGCCTCTAATAGCAGCCGGTCTCTATTAAGCGCCGGGAGCCGAGGCTAGTTTTGCAAATAAACGCCGGGGGCCTCTATTGGAGCATATACGGTACATATTATATGTTAATTATGCTCTCTGTATTTTCCTTTCTTTTCCTCCAATTTCTACTCGAATTACTGTGAATAAAGATTAGTGATCGACTTCTCCGTATTTGTCAACTTCATAAAGAGAACTGACATCTTTTACATATGTAAAACTAAAAGAGAAGACAGGAAAAGAAAAACAAAAGCAAAAAGAAATCTCCTACCCATTGGGTGAAAGGATAAAAGATATCTTATGAGAACTGTAAGGTCCTAGACCATTACTACGAAAAACCGGTCAAAGTGGAAGTGAGAATAAATAGGTTGCAGATGAACAGACACACATTCTCTTTTATATACATGAATATCAATTGCTGGTAAACCTTTTTTTTTATGGACAACATGTTCAACCACTGTGCTGTTGGAGATTCAATGAAAATTATTACAGAAAACAATAAACTTTTCGAGAAAGTTCAAAATTCATTGTCAACAAAAAGGTTTGACTTACGTAAAGAATCTTCAGTTTTGATTTCTTTTCACTTTTGAATATTTAGTCGATATTTATTTCCATAATTATTTATGTAAACGTTTGTATCGTAATTATTCACTTTTACCAATCGTTGTAAAATTAAAGACTTAATATGTAATGTGGGAGGCGGTGATAAGGTCCAAACGCTGATTTTCGTATTTGCCGTTAGTTTTTTTTTTTGGTTTTCCCTCCATCTGGTAGCAGTCCTTGTCTGCCATTCGCGATAAAGGTAGAAACAGTTGAACATCGTTGTGTGAGTAGCAGCTCGAGCGAAAGGAGTGCGTAGGAAATTTCATATCAATAAAATATTTTTAAGACTGTGTTGTACAAAGCATTTCCCTTATCTTACGTAGTAATAATATCTCTCTCTACATAAAAGTATGTTTTTGATTATTTAATTCCTAACTGTGTCGACTCCTAGCGATAGACTCGAGAACTACATAAAACAAGTGATAGTCACTCGGTTTTATTGCTACGAATTGTAAATGTCGTTTTTCTAGAGGAAAATTCGAGAACTATTTAAAACAACTGGCATGCAGACGTCATTTAAATACCTAAATTTATCAATAAAGACAATTAAGTGTTAATAAAATCGTCAAAATATTCATTTTGAAAGTAAAATAAGTCAGATAAACTTGAATTACATTAAATTTATTATCCTAATATACTTTATAATGAATTTTTTAAAAGTTGATGATTTTCACTGCATATTGGACAGTAAAGCGGATAAAACGTTATATTACAAACAATGTAAATATTTTCAGGTGCTTTAAGTAGTAATAGAAATTTATTAACTATAGAATAAAACCAATTTTAATTTTTAAATTTAGCCAAATATTTTAATTCCATTCAGTGAATGTTTATAAAAAATCCCTTTTTAGGAGAAGCTTCTGTTGATTATTAACCGTCGTATTTTATTCTTTCTGCTCTTGATCTTTTAGATAAATCACCAATCGATGGAATTTACATCATTATTGGTCTCAAAATTGCAGCCTATCTGCTTCAGTCTTTCGACTCGCTTCTCTCGAAGAGAAACCACAAGACAGAAATGTTAATTCCAAAATTTGATACCTGATGGCGCTGCATGCCTTTTAGCAACGCCTGCGTTCCTATTAACTTGCCACTAAAGAGGATCATTCGATGTTCGCAGAAAGTAGTAGCTATGATGTATTAGGATGTAGAGATGTTTGACTTGGTAGCTCAGAAGCAAGACAGAATGTGCGGGAATCATCACTGGCATGAATTCAATCTCAAAGTAATCAATACGAATTTTTATATTTAATAGATATATCGTGAGAATTTTACAAGAATTAAAGAAGAACAAATAAACAAATATTATTTTTTTCCAAAATTTTAATTATTCAATTTCTTCACTGTTGAAAAGATGTAAGGAACATTTTTGTTGCTGTAAGTACATGATCACTGTAAGCCTAATATTAGAATAAGATGTTACTGCACTTATCTTTTCTTAAAAAAAGCATAATTTTTAATTAAGAACATTTTGAATTTTAAGTTTAACATAATATTGGAGAAAAAGGTAAAATCTTATTTAAATTCCAGCAGTGCCTTCCCTGTGGACTTTTTCAGTGAAAATTTTTTTTATTTTTATAGAGGTACAACCGATTTTATTACTGCTAGTTTTCTTCACATCCACAGTCCAAAAATACATAAATTTACAAGAATAAATTGCAAAACTGTCTAATTTAAATAAAATAGTATTTTAAAGGCTTTACACTGCAAGCAACTAATGAATTTTTTAAATAAATAAGCTGGAAAGTAAATGTATGGAAATACAAAAGGAATTGGACAATGTAAAGTTTTTATCATCGTAACAAACTGACAAATCTATCCTCCACATTGCTTTAACAAATAATATAACAATAATGGGTGGTAAATAAAATTCATTTTATAATAGAAAACAAATATGCACCATATAGTTGGTATCTAACAACAGTCTGAAGCAGTTTAAATCAAACTACAGTGACGATAAAACAGAATGGAAATGTATTATTAAAAACAAATAGAAGTGACAATAATATATTGAAAAAATGAGAACATATGCGATATTCGTGGATTAATATTTTTGTTGTTGATCTCTATGATACGGTGAATGGAATTTGCTGAGGAATTGTATTTGATAATTTATTAATACAAGGATACGGAAATATATAAATGTGCATTTCCACGTATCCTGGTGTACGGAGCGCCACCTGGCTGTCGAGTGGGAAATCACAGAATGCATTTGACAGTTGTTGATATGAAATACATATATGACGAGTGTATAGTGTTGTGATATTAGATTGTATTCCAAAAGTGAGAGTGTACAGTGAATGCTGTACAGGTATAGATTGAGATGGTTTCGACGTTCAGAGATTATTAATGAGTTTCACGAAACATCTTTTTTGTTGGAGTATGATAAGTGCGGCAGGAGATGATCGATGAAGAAACACGGTGACTGAGTATGTGAAAATGAAGGGTTTAAGAGTTTGCGAAAAAGGATTTTGAACAAAACGGTTCAAAAATGTGATCTTGTTGGGAATAGAGAGACTCGCTTCGCTCATGTAAAAAAATATATATTTATTATTAATGATAGTGGACCCGTTAGCCGAGTGCGTAATGGCAATTGGGTTTCAGGTAACGGGTTCGATCCCCTGCTTCGGCGGAGGGCGGGGATTTTTCCATGCTCCATTCTTCTCCAAACGGGGCTTAGGGTCTACCCAGCCTCTATTGAATAGGTACCAGGTTTCATTCCCGAGGGTTAAAGGCGGGCGAGCGTCGGGCTGACCACCCGATCTCAACTTAGTCCCATTGGTCACAAAACGCCGGGAGCCTTACCTCCCACGACCCCAAGGGCCTACCTAGACCTACAGTGACATACTTTAACTTAACTATTATTTATAATAAAGCAGGTTTTCCTAATAAATAAGAAATAAATATTAAATAGTATTTGGTAATTAAATACTGAATAAAAAAAAATCAGAAATTTTGCTTGAATTGAAATAGAATCATAAGAAATGAGAATTAAAATATTCGTATTATACAATACTTTTTTTTTTGAGGGTCTGTCTTCTTTTTTTTTTATCTTAATTTTAAAGTCACAATTAATTATGTTGAAGCCAAGTGCCAACACAGTGTAGGAATCGCGAATCACATGACGCTTGAAAACTCCACCAAATTCCCCAAACCACATAACTCATAAAACCACCAACCAACCACAATAACGGTCTCCCATTACAAAGTTTAGCCTTTTACAAAGAATTATTATTATTTTTTATTTTTTTGTTTCGTTCAAAGAAGATCATCCCCTTTGTTTAACGTATAATTAAAGAAAACAATGTATAATTTAAACTTGTTGTAGAACGAAAAATAAATATAAACTGAAATTTTTTTTATTTATTAATTTATTTGTTAATGTTATTTATTAATTTATTTTATTTATGCAACAGGTTGCATTGGTGTTATTGTTTTTGTTTTAGTTCTGATTTTGGTAATTTTGGATATTATCTGCGAAATTAAGGCAGATATTTCATCTGCGAAATTAAGGCCAATTTACTTTTTTTTTTTCGAAGAGAAAGATTCGTTAATAGTAGAAATGAAATCGTTAGTAAAGTCCGGGTTTTTTTTTGTGTATTTTTTAAGAAAATTAGAAATTTAAGTGTGACTTTTTGCGGAAGCACATCTTGAAAATAAGGAAAATGGCTATCTTGGAATTACTGCAAAATTGTGGGTAATACAGAAATGTAAAGTATGTTTTTTTCGGGTGTTTTTCCAAACGAAACATCCTGGAAATTATCATACCTCACTTAACCTAACCTACAGTTAATTAAAAGAAAAATGTTTGCCTTTATGTTTTATTTAGAAACGAAACATCGTAGAAAGTGCCTTACGAATTTCCCGCCAGGTGGTTTCTTAACGACGCAGCAACTTCTTGCTTTGAAAATGGCGAGATCCGCCGCCCGCGAAAGAATTCCAAGAAAATCTCGAATTTTCTTAAAAAGTAACCCAAAAATCCATAGCTTTCTAACGATTTCATTCCTACTATGTTCACTCACTTCCAAAAGCAAAGCACGGAGAGGAAAGATGTCAATTTCCATAAGCCAATCTGAATTAAAGCAGCTGAAATTTGCTGCAAAGGTAGAAGGAAGTATGCAAATTATATAGATAACAGCCAAAATTATATAGGTAACAGCCAATCACGGTTTCGCGTCGAGAAATATGCAAAACAAGCAGTCGTATAAGAAGCCTGCATTGTGAAGGGTTACAGGAGTTGCATGTAAGTGCTGATGAAAGGTGTTTAGAACATTCGTACGGTTTGTTTTCAAGCTAGACGTATTTCTATGGCTTCCAGAAGACGAATGGAACATTCTGAGCGCTGGCGGGCTGTCGGACGCATTGAAGCAGGACAGTCTACAACAGACGTTGCTCGTTTCTTCGGCGTTCATCATTCCGTCATTTCACGATTATGGAAACAATTCCAAACCAGCCAAACAGTTGTCCGAAGACCTGTAGCCGGTCGTCCAAGGGTTACGACCCCCGCGGAAGATCGATATATTGCTGTTGTAGCCAAGCGGAATCGAAGATCGACCTCCACACGAGTGACATCTATGGTTGTAGCGGCCATTGGTAAGACGATATCTGCCACCACTGTTCGTCGAAGCTACACATGAATGGTCTGTACGCCCGGGTACCACGAGTTTGTGTTCCTTTATCCGTCAATCCAGAGGTGCACGATTACAGTGGTGCCGCCAGCATGTGAATTGGACTATGTCTGATTGGGGTAACGTTATATTCACAGATGAGTCCAGATTTGCCCTGCAACCCGATGATAAACGTGTAAGGTCTGGAGGGAACAAGGCAGCACAGGCAATCGGCCCCAGAACATCACCGAACATTAGGAATTCCGCGGTGGAAGCATCAAGCTCTGGGCAGGGATTTCATTGGGATATCGCACCGACCTGTACATCTACAGGTGAGGTTCTGTGACGGCTGTACGGTATCGAGATGAAGTCCTAGACCCTATTGTGAAGCTGCAGCAGTTGGTCCTTCTTTCGATTTAATGGAAGATAATGCGCGTCCCCATAGAGCTGCCATCGTTGACGGCTTTCTGGAGAGTGAGGGGATTGCGCGTATGGAGTGGCCAGCTTACTCGCCGGACCTTAATCCAATTGAAAATCTGTGGGATGCCGTCGGCCGTGCTGTATGTTGACGTTTCCAACTCCAGCCACTCTCAGAGATTTAGAAACTGCCCTACAGGAAGAATGGCGATTACTAGACTCTGCGGTGGTTGATCACCTCGTAACAAGCATGATCACACGCTGAAAACTTTGTATGCAGGTGAGGGGTGCTCACATACCCTATTAATGTCGGTTTTTATTGTTTGTTTTGAATTTAAACATCATTTTGTTAATGACACAATTAGGACGTCATCTTATAATTTATGAAAATTCAATATTTTGTTATCTCTGTATGTAATTCTTTGTTTTGTTTCATGAATAAATACACAGCTACTTCATTGCAGCATTTCATGTTAGTCAAAGCAGTACTTGTCCATTTTACCGCTCCGTGCTTTTTGGAAGTGAGTGTATTTTCGAATCGTTTCGCTCAAATAAAAAAAAAGGAAATTAACCTTAATTCCACAGGTAAGATTTCATCAAAACTTATCCTGATTTTATTTTTAATGTCAGTGATTGAAATTTATTTATTATTATTACACAATAAATAAATATAAATAAATATAAATAAATAACACAATAAATAATCAATTTCCACAAATCTTCATTATTTTCGATAGTTCTGTCCTCTAACCGAGAACTTTCATCAGGAAATTATACATGAAAGGAAGAAACAAAAATATGTTTCCTTCCTTGACAACAAATTTGAAAAAACAATCATAAACTATCACTGAATAATAACAATAGTAACAATATAATAGTGAGAAACCTACATTTTGAAAAAACACACATCAATTGTAATGAAGATTTCTGTAAGTTGATCGTTTATCGAGTTATTTATTATAATAGGATGTTTTGGAAGCTTTGGAAGTTTTATCTATTGTTATTATTGTTTTAATTTTTGATCATGTATATTTTATCAGGTGTTAACTTTTTTTTAATAAAAATACAGAACATTTTTAAAATATGGTTTCACAGTCTAACATTGATGTGCTGAGAAGTAATTATATATTTAGAATACTGGAATGAAATGATGTAATATTCGTTACATGAAGACTTGCAGAAATTACTAAACTATGTAATGCCACAATGAAAGTAGTCCACAATTCAAATTTTATAATAGAGCTCGTAGATTTAAAGCGTCATAAAAGTTCTTTTCTGCATTTTTTTCAATCAATGAGTGTGTATAATATTTTGCTTTATTTTTAATTATATGAGGGAATTGTCAACTTGCTTTTCACCAAAAGAAGTTTATGTAGTGTCGTCACAAACTACGTGACAAAGCTATGGACATTGTTAGAATAGATGAATACTACAGCAAGCGCTTGTTTGTCGTGGATGTCCACCCTTACTTTTGAGAGTTTTAGGAAAAATATTAATACGAAGGAACTTGCAATTTTTGCTTAATTTTCAGGTGTGTACCCGATCACGAGAGCTACTGATATGCATGCTAGCGAATAAAAACGTGCAGTCCTACATAAGAAAGAAGTTTCAGTATGTGACATTAAATCTTCGTTATTGAAAATTACAAATTCAGTGTGACATAAAATTAATATCTAGTTTTTGGAATCACTCAAGCTTGTGACGACATATTTAAAAGGTTTATTAGTTTTAAAGCAGTTAAATTTCAGGAGGCGGAAGGATATGTCACGTCACTTAAGTTTTCGGTTTGCAGAATGAAAGGAGAATAACATATAGACTAGCACTTACCATCTGATCGTCTAAGGTATTGACCGTCGGCTGGAAGAAGAGGCCGGCAAACAGGGCTGCGATGTTCGCTGTATAACTGGCAAGAAAAATCACACTGAAGCAACCCCACAGATTGATTAAAACCTTGTTGGGCCACGACTTGGGCGCCTTGAAGGCCACCAAGTGGCTGAACAAGAGGGACCACATCACCCAGAGTGCCGACGCCATGCTGAAGTTTTTCGTACGCTGCCGCCCCCACGGATTGAGGCCGAAAGGGCTGAGCCACTCGTACAAGGCAGCTGCGATGGCTGTGGCATGAAGACTGGCAAAGATGGCGATCCACAGGTAGGGACTGAATGGCGCCAGGAAGGCAAGGAGGGGGACGTCGCGGTACTTGGTCGATGTCAGGGACGATATCCCCGAGTAGAAGTATGGGACGGAGAAGTCGACGTATTCTGCGCGGTTGGAGGTCACGCTGAACGGCGCGAAGGCAAGGTGGGCGGCTCCACTGATTAGATCCGCCACGAGTCCGTTCCACGAGCCGAACCGCCGAGCTCCAAAGCGACCGTCGGCTACCACGTACAGGACGAAGTCGAATTGGAGCTCTTTGCCGATGTTGACCAGAAGGTCGATGGAGAAGCCGCAGCAGCACGTGAGATTGTAGGAGATCCCACGGCCCCTGCCGGCCAGGTACTGTGCTGCTATGGCGGCGAGCACATCGCTCTTGTTGGTCTTCACTAGAAGACAGGGGACCCCTTTGAGACACGTGCGGTTCGGCAGCATGGACGTCTCAATGACGAAAGGCGGAGAGAAAGCAGTCACCACCCGCAAAAGGGTGTTAGCGGTAGGATGTGGTCCCGCCACCAAGTTCCCCGGCCACAGGACAGCGTCGAAGTAGACCCGACCTCCAGTCACGTTACCGACTGGTCTCCAGTGGCGTCTCCCTGCGTCATCCTCTCGCAGGTTGACAATATCGAAGGTAGCAGTCAGCACCCCCTCAATCTTCTCTCCTCCTCCATCAAAAGTCTGTCTTCCACTGACGATTTCTCCTGTCAATCTTTGCATTTCTCTGAAAAAGACAGAAAAAAACCCCAATTAGACCCAATTTAAAAAAAATTGAAACTATAATTAAACAAAATATAACTTACTCTCGATTATCTGTATACTTCTTTTTTATATTACAAATTATTTTGCTTGATTCATAAAAATTAAGCACATAAATATAGATTTTTTACTGTAAGAATTTATTTTACTATGCTTGCATAGCTTAAAATTGTATTAGAGAACACTGGCGTTCTTGCCTTGTAGCAGGTGGACTATAATCCACGGAAATTGGTTGGTGATTCCAATGCCCGTGCTTTACGTCATTCCCCTTGAAAAGAGGTAAAAAATGTACACCATTTTGCGAAATGTGTAATCACCAGAATACACTAAGCCTTGGATGGAAAGCAGTACATAGAAAGAAGTATAAACTTCCAAGTCAGTGTGGAATTCGAACTTAAATTCAGGCAAATCAGTTGGGACGCAGGCCACCCGTAGATCCATCTGGCTGGGAAGGAAGTTAGCGATGTAATTTAATAGATTTTAGTTTACTTCATAAAATACCAGAATGAGTCAAGTCGTTGTGATGAACTGAAAGTTATTTTTCAATAGTTTATTTTGATTTTAAAAGAAAGTAATAGATAATGTTTAAAATCAATTTGAAAAATAGATTTAAGAAATAAAGCAACTTGCATTATTTTTTTGGTGATGAAAGATTTAAGTTATCAATTGAAAGCGTGCAAAGAAACGCGTGTAAAAGATGCTGTAGTAATAGCTATTGTAAACTGGTGAGAGGCGAAAGTATTATTAGTAAGAATGAAATGACTTCATGTTTAAACACAGGGATAGTATATAGTGTTTCGTTAACTTGAAGGTCGTTCATCCTTCATTCAAATAAGTAGAATGAGATGTAGGGTTAAAAGGAAGTTAGCATTAATTTAATGTGTGTTAATTTTAATAAGTTACTAAAGTAAATTTTTAATGAAAGTAGCTTGGAATCGTGGTATCGACGAAATGATGCCAAATCATTATTAAGCGGAGAAAGGCCCATACAGACATGATCCATCAGAGTGGAGGAAATGGATCTACGCCGAACGACTATGTATCACAGAGTATCCGAGGATAAAAGTAAGGTGATACAGTGCAGTTCTGATAGACAGGGAAGCCTTGAAGAACGTTCGTAGAAAAAGACGTTTCTGTAAGTAAATATTCTACTTAACTTACTCAGCATAAAATGCCGATGGAACGATGGATCGCTATAATGGAACGGGAGACATTTCGTCAAGTAAAAGAGATTAATTCAAATTAATTAAAGAGCTATATATTAAAGAGAGATCCATTAAAGATATAGACTCAATTGAATAGGAACTTTAAATTGTGTTAGCGGTAAATAATCTTTTGTGAAGAAAAAGGTTAAAAGAACAGGAGAGAACTAAAACTGTGTTATTATTTAGAACTTATAGTGAGATTTTTAATTATTGATTCAGAAGGAATTAAAATATAAATTACGAAGCAAGGAAATATTTTTGAACTTTAGTGAAAAGAACAGTGAATACATGTTAAAGAGTTGATTGATTAAACCAGAAGAATTTAAATGAAGCTGCAGTTATAGAATATAAAAGAGAACTATAGAAAGATAGAAGAAACTAGAGATGCTCTACATATTGAGGAACTCAAAGACTGGTTGATGTAATTAATCTAGAAGAAAATAAATAAATATGTGCAATTTATTCATAGAAGTATTTGATATTATAATGGTGTATTCAACTGAATTTTACTTATGGAGAAATTAAATGAAGTTAGAGAATCTAAGGGCTCTGCGTGATAACTGTATTTTAGTGTTAACATAATTATACTAAGATCAGACTTTATTAAATATTTATTACATTCTTCATGAACACTAAGTACATGTAGCTCGAATAAGTTTTTTTAATGTACAATATATACACATGTAGCTCAAATAATCGAGAGTTTGCAGTATGATATATAACTTTGAATCGTTTTAACTAAATGTGATACTTCGAAATGTGATACTGGCAATGGGAAGACAAATGGAACCTCCCCAAATCTAACTAAACACAATACTACACATTAAAAATAAAGAAAAAGAAAATTCTTGTGCTGGGCGCTGCCAGCCTCAATGAATTTCTAATGCGCATTTAAGTGAATAAAAAGCGCCTAAAAAATGCATAAACAAATTAAAAATTTTGAGACCAACGTTCATTATTGACATTTCAAGACAGCCTGTTTCACGCTAACTTGGCGATCATCAGCTGGAAGATACTATTTATTACTTTTCTATTGGAGTGAAAGCAAGCATTTATAATAAAGTGTTCTGGTAAATAAACGGTTAGCTTATTTAGCTTATTTATATATAGATTTTAATAATAAGTAACTGGATGTTAGCTGAAAGTAGCAGGAAGATATATTAGGAGATAAAATAGCCTAAGGAAGGGTTTTGAGGCGCCTTCGCACATAGTGTAACTCAGTGCTTCTCAACCGGTGTGTCCGCGAGAAAATCCGAGAATGCATCTGCAATTAACATTTAGTTTCACACCTGTCACATCTAGAATCACATGTAGAATAACAGAGATATGAACTACATTATGTTTCATTCTAACAATTAAAGATAATAAAGTAGTAGTTCTCATTCAAATTGGCTTAAGGATATTCAGGATATCTTTTATTAACTTCCGTTCCTTTAGGAATAAGGTATGGTGGGCCAAGGGACATCTGCTAATAACAAAAGTAAGCTGTAAAGCAAAAAAGGTTGCGAAGAATTGGTATAACTGATTATTTATAGAAAATATTGATCTAGCTGTCCAAAGGTTAACAGGAAAAAGAGGGCACACAACGACACGGATACGCATACACACGCCACAGCTACTGATTTATTTGATGAGCCTCATTTTATTAAATAGAGGCTAAAAAAAGCCGCAGTTCCATACTGATGTTATCTTCCCATGTTCTTTACAAAGGTTTTGTTTTGTTTTGTTTTTAAGAAAGTAATCCCATACCGTAAAACAGGGTGACGTGAACCAAATTACAAATATGTTTAAATCCACTATCACAACTCAACAATTGGTTATTTGTTGTAAATGAAATGTTTATTTCGCTAGATACCAGCATATACACAGCCAGGTGCATTTAAGCTGATTCTAAATTAAATAATGGGTATTTAAATTTGGGTTCAAGTGACTCTGCAGGGTCCAAGTAACCCTGTTTTACGGTACGTGAAATACACTTATTTTCTGTTCATGACACCATTGAAACTGTCTTGCTAAAAAAATATCTGATAAAAAGTAAATAAAATAAATGTTAATCATTGGAGATGTTAAACCAACTCACACAAATCATTTCTGTTACTTTCAGAATCTCAGAAATTATTAAATTCTTTGAAAGATGATACAGTAAAATAATTCACTTACGATTAGAAGAACATGCGAATTGTAGGCTATGTTCGTTTGTTTCGTAAACCTCTTTGGCAGCTTTAATTTAACTTCATTGAAATTCCGCAAGTGTCCAAACTTGACCCGCGAATTTCAAACATATGGCAAACATGTACAGAAGTGAGTACATACAACCACGAATCTCAAGGGATTTACCCTACATCCATTCATGAGTGCTATTTTTATATAATAGTTGATCGCTGTAACTAAGATCATGTAACTAAGCGGAATTAGTGAGCATTCATACATATGTTTTTAAATCAGTTTTTAGTTAGTGTTGGATTCCACGAACATAACCAAACTATCCAAAGCCCATGACTTCATCAGTTCTAAAAAGGATTATACTAAAAAATTATAAAGAACGCTTAATTTTCAACCAAACTTGATGAAATTACTAATAAAAATAAATGTTTTGCTTCTGTAAATACGTAGAGGCAAGGAAGGCAGAGCCACCTAGGGAGAAAAGGAATTACTAATAAAAGTCTTAATAATTACACATTTAATGAAAACCTGATCGCTCTTTAGTATTAAATAGTTAAATAATAATAATAATTTTGTAATAATAATAAAAATAACCTCGTGATCCTTGCAAAAAGTTAATGAAAAAAATTCAGACTCCATTCATAGAAATTGCCTTTTATTTATTGTCTTTATAAAATATAAGGCAATACATATATAAGACAATATAAGACAATTTCTCCGAATAGAATCTAAAATATATTTTTTCACTGATTTAATAGAAGAATCATAAAATATATTAATTATTTCTTAACTCACGATAAATAAATAAAAAAAATTGGAATAAAAATACAAGATTCCTTTGAAGATAAAAATTCCTTTGAAGATAGGGATGACATGGGCAATTTTCCAAATTATATCAAAAACAACAATTTACTAAATGATAACCAATACGCTTACCAACCTAACAAAAGTACTGAACTATTATTGAATAATTTTTGCGAAAACATAAATAGTAAACTAAACGAAGGTAGAATAAATATATATTGCGTTTATAGACTTTAGAAAGGCTGTCGATAGTATAGATCATGGTCTGTTGTTAAATAAACTAAATAAAATGGGCATAAGGGGAAAAATTAATGAACTATTAAAAAATTATCTGAAAAATAGAAAAATAAAAATAAATAATTATATAAGCAAATTATACAATGTGAAGTCTGGGGTCCCACAGGGTTCTAACTTGGGGCCTTTACTATTTAATATTTATATGGATTCTTTAAATAATTGCGTGAACCTCTCAAATATTTTTATTTATGCTGATGATGTCCTTATCTTTGCGGAAGATATTGAACAATTAAATGCGTATAATAAATTACAAATAGATTTAAACAATGTAAATAAATGGGCAATAAATGATCATATGACTATAAATATTAAAAAAACTAAGATCATGATAATGAAAAATAAAAATAAAATTATTCATAAAAAACCTTACCATATGTTACATAAAATTACATGCAAAAATATCTGCCCGATAAATAATTATCAATGCAATTGTGAAAAAATTGAATACATAACGCAGCAAAAATATTTAGGAATCTTTATTGATGAGAAATTTTCTTGGAATGAACATTATCAATATGTCATCAAGAAATTAAATACATTAACGTATTTATTCCATAACTTGAAAGATTTAATTCCATTCAAACAAAAGTCAATTGTTTTTAAATCCTTGATAGATTCAATTCTAAACTATGGTCTAAATTGCTGGATCTTCATAAATAAGAAGCAAATTGAAAATATTAATAGAATATTATTTAAAATATTAGACAAAGTTTTTGTCAATTTCAAAAATAAAGGCAAAGAGGAAAAAAATAGTATTAGAAAAAGATTTAAAGTACTAACAATAGAAGAAAAATTTATCTATAAAGTAATAATAAAAAATTTTTTTGTTATAAAAAATGAAAGAAATAGAAGTAAAAAGAAAAAAAAACTCGAAATGACTGGTTGTGTACTCTAAACAATAATAAAATTAAGAACAACTATGGCTATCGATTAAATAGTCATATTATATATGAATTATTTAAACAAATTAAATGGGAAGATTACGAGTCTCCAAAAATTAAGGAAATAAAAGAAAAACTAATTTCCGATGTTATTGATAATAAAATTAAATTATAAATGTTATTAGTGAAACTTGACTTTAATATAAACAGTTAGTGCGCGAGCACGATTATTTCTAACATTTTACTACTATAATTATTTAAACGAATATAAGACTAGTGTTAATTAAATAGCTTATAATTTCTTATTCTCATAAATTATATATTCCTATAATTTTATGTTTATTTCTTAATATTTTTCTTATTCTTAATAAATTTAATAATCTTTTTTGAATCAATTTAAACTTATGTTAATGCTTGTAATTTAATTAGGATACTTAATATCAATTCCTCAGACCTATACTACAGATGTGCATTTAGTATAAGCACACCTAATAGGACTGAGGAACATTAAAAAAAAAAAAAGATAATATTTGAAAGACAGTTGTTTAAATAGAAAATATATTGATACATTATCAACTTGAAAATTTAAAGGCTACGTACTCTTTCTTTGTACTCTTCTTTTAGCTGACTCTATTAGCGAATCTTTTAAAATGTGAAAAAAAAAAAATCCCAAAAATGACTTTAAAACTAAAGCCAAATTAAAAAAAAAATTGCAGATGATTAAGAAGTGAAGATGATTAAGATGATCTTTTGAAGTTTCTCTTGCCGAAGTTGGAAATATTTTTCTTTTATGTTAAGTCAAGGACCAATTCAATCTACATCAGACTTAAGAGTAGAGAGCGCCGTAAAAACCTCTTGAGCTAAGAGTGACTCAAGCTTCGGCAAAGATGGAATAAGGCAACACTCAAAACGATGGTGTAGGATTTTTTTGCATTGAATATTAACGAAGAGCAAACACAAATCAAAATTCAGTGTTTCATAAAAAATGTTCATCCATTTTTAAAAAAGTTAATTTGTTTTATTTTGATCAGACAAGCTATAGTTCTGTGAAATGCAAAATTGTAGCGCAGTTATTAAAGTAACAATACAAATTGGAATAAACAGCAAACTAACAAGTACGCTTAGCTTTAAGAATTTTTAACGTTGAGAATTAAACATTATTACAGATCCTACAGTCGTCGCGCTGAACGTTGAAACCGGAAACACATTATCATTGACTAATTTCTCCAGTATCAATGCCGTAAGCTCCGCCGGAAATATCAATCTCAATTATCAAAAATAGGAAATATCAAAAATCTCACATACATCTTCTTGAAATCGACGAGCAACGTTAAGAATAATTTCCCTACTTGACTTTTGAGACTTTTCCTCGTCGAAATGTTGAATGTGAATCAGCGACCGCCATTTTCTCTATTTGAATGTGATCGACCGACCAGGAAAGGAAAATCTATAATCTGCGTTGCATTCTGGGAGTTTCAACTCTGGTCGCATTGATAATAATGCAAAGATTAATACGCTTACATTTTAATAAATATTTTAATAACAAATTTTAATAAATATTTTAATAATAAATTTTAATAAATATTTTAATAATAAATTTTAGTAAATTTTAATAAATTTCGCTTAAATTTTAGTGAATTAATGAGGATATAAGCAAGCAAGGTAAAAAATATAAATAAAAATATTATCAATTCATTTTTTGGTTCCACTGAGTTTTAGTCAGTACTTATACAATCATATCTTTGATACACATAAATCTATTAGTAGGATTATTTTTTTTTTTTTTTTTTATAAAAAACAACCAACAAAAAAAAAAAAAAAAAAAAGCAAAATTCTAGGGTCTGTAATTTATATATTTTTTAATCCATTGTTGTTATAGCTACTATTATTTTCAATTCTATTTTTAAGAAATAAAGGCGGATTAAATATAAACACAAAAAAAAATCGCCAATTGGTGCTTTCAAAAAACATTCATGCACTGGAAAACGACGAGATAAAAAATTAAAAAAAGCAACTAATTTTTTTTTTAAATTATTAATCTTTTATTTAATTTTATCTCAATTTCATTTTTGATTCCGTAATTTTGCAACCTACGCTTCATTTTGTACCAATTTCAGAAGTAAAATGGATTTAGTTGGTATTTAGGTTCAGTTGAAATAATTCGTCTTCTCTCTGGCTACTCTTTTAAAACGATCTGAGACATTCTTTAACATCAAATTTATCTTTAAACACAAAATCTCTATTAAATAACAGAAAGTAAATTAAAAGTTCTTACGGAAAAACAAACAAACCTCTACCACCACCAACAACAACATAGCCTCTACTCCTTTTAGAATGGCGTTATTACTACTGTAAATTAAGATTTAGTACTATAAATTCTCAATAGATGGCTCTGTAGGTAAATGAAAACAAAATACACTTGAATATTGATTATTGCTCAGTTGCCACACCTTAGCCCAATCAACCGGAATTGGATATTCAATTGTAAGTATATATTAACATTTTTATCACTATTTGAAAACGTCGAAAATATGTGAGTTAACGAAAGATTTACAACATTTAAATATTTAGAATATAGCCACAAACTCTTCAAACTATTAAAACTATTCACTATTGGATTAGATAGAATTTGAATAAATTATTATTTTATTCCAAATATCTATTCGTATTATGAAATATTAGAAATGATGGGTCATAAATTAATAAAGTTTGGTTAATAATCGCAAATATTTGTCATAATTTGCGTCATTATACGAGTTTCCCATCTCCAGCGATGAAATATATTTTTATTGACCGTGTTGGCGTGCTTTAATCAACACTGGCATTGAGAAAATGAGATACAAATGGGAATTTTAATTAAAACGGAATAGTAGTAAAATATCACTTACATTTCCAAACAGTGGAACAGAATCACCGTTAAAAAAATTGAAAATAAAATTATCAGTAAAATTAGAAGAAATTCATTACTCTGATTTTAAAATTTACTGTCGAACGTTAAAAAAAAAGTTTCAATGCATTTATCTACGAACTAAAAAAAATTGAGAAATTCTTAACTTTACTAGCGTATAAGCCACGTCAACAATGACGAGCTAACAATGTGACGGCTTTCAGTTGAGATAGAGTACTTGCCCTTCATACATATAACTGATTGAAAATTAAAATGAATACACTGCTAGCAATATAAATAAATTGAGCATCACAAAAGACTGGGTATATCCCAAATTTTGAAGAGGTGAGGATGGAAGGAATATCAGCAGCTTGATAGGTTTGGTTATCAAAGAGTCTTACTTAAAAACGACCACCCCCACTGTTAATAATGGACTATCTTATGCTTAATAACATATCAATGTATTTAAGAAGTCAACGAATACTAAATTATTAACTAAATGAAGGCTAGCCACCGTAATGGACCACTTGAGGATAGGCGGGGCTTCATAGTTACAAACTATCCCACCAGGCTATTGCTTGGCTTGTGGAATAAACATGTGCTTTGTTTTAACCCGTGTAGATATAGAGGGTGAACTAAAAGATTTGATTGGGATGAAACGAATGTAAGCCTTCCTGAATGTTCATATCGGATGTAGAGTTGATTACAGCCTGTTGAAGAAGACGACAGCAATATATTATCAAAGAAAGATATAATTTAGTAAAAAATAATGTTTGGCGCATATTTTTTCTGTGCTTCAATATTATTTTTAATTTCGTCATTCATGTCCAGAAATGTCTCTAACGACTCTTCAATTCGTCGCTGAGGGCGAGCTTCTGCACCTGCCTTGTAGTAGGCTAAAAAAATGAACATTGAAATTTAAATTTTAATCTAATTGGAAAAAATTAATGAATTATTTATTTATTTATTTTTTCTCTGGCTCTTCTTTCATTGCGTCACACACAGGGAGTGATAAGAGATATTTAACAATAATTAGAATGTTGTCCCCGTGGCCTAAATAAAAGGATAAGACGTCTGACTTCGGATCAGAAGGTTGCAGGTTTGATTCCCGTCGCGGACGTTGCATTATAAAAATTATGTCTATTTTCACGGGAAATTAAAATTATTTTTTCAAACACAGAGAAAGTGCGTTACGGAGCACAAGACAGGATAGTAAATGTTAGTTGGGAAATTTTTTTTTTAGATTAATAAAATTAATAAAGGGACAACTGTAGCGTTTTGTCATTGCGTTGGTGTGTTTACTTCTTACGTTAGGAAACTGAAATTTTAATTTTACATTTAGTTCATTATTAGGAGTCGTTATTTTTTAAACAGTGTTTAAAAAAAATCTTGCAGTAATTCGGAAATTGGCATGTTACTATAATTTATTTGGGGGCCCTGGGCGGGAGTTCCATTATTCCACAACCAAATCAAAAAGGAAATTTTCCTTAGGTGGGGCCCCTAAGCTGGCTGGTGGGGCCCCTAGGCTGGCTGCAAAAACCAACCAAAAAAAAAGGAAATAAGCTGGCTGGTGGGGCCCCTCTAAGGCGGGGGCCCGGGGCAGACCGCCCCCCCTTGCTACGCCACTGTTTGGGTGAAACCAAAGATTACGGTTCCAGGCTGGTTTGGACTGCTTTCCGAGTTTTGACAAGATGGCCGCCTTGGCACTACTTTTAAGATATGAATTTTAGTTTTTCAATTAACTAGTGAAAAGTACAATGAGATTTGCAGGTAAGCTTATTTAAAAACGGTTTTGCACGATCTTATACTAGAAAAACTAACTCTCATCTGGCTAACTGCGATCTTGAGATAACAGTAAGCACCATGATGTATCCCTGCCCGGATGTATCCTTACGAAGACCGTGATTGGCTGGTACCGTATAAAATATACAAATATTTTGTTGTCTCTTGTCGAAAAATTAGCGCGAGAACAAAAAAATCCCCTCCAAAAATATTAAATATAGTCCGACAGATGGTTCTTGATGATCCCGAATTTTCGCGATTTCACGTGATTGACGCGAGAATAGCCTGTATCCATGTCTTCTCACAAAATGGCGAGAAAGAAGGCTTATCGACTCCGGGGAAGAAGCGGCCACGAGCAAGCCCCATTACTGATGTAGACGATTTTGACCGATGCCTTATTCGCCGCTCCATCCATCGCCTCTACGCTGAAGGTAAAATTCCAACTTTAACATTTTTTCTCTAGCATTTTCCTAGTGACAGACATTCACAATACTACATTCCTTGAGACCTGCTGAAGAGGCTAATGGCCAAATCTCTTGATTTTCGTGATTCCCGCGCTAACGTGATCATCAAGAACCATCTGTCGGACAGTAGAAACAATGACATCTAATAAGGAATGTATTGATCCTTTTAGTAATCAACGAAACTGTGCGCATTTTTGATTTGATTAATTTAATCGGAAATAAGGCAAATTTAATTATTTTCTTTAAGAAAACAGAAAATTTCTATTCTCTGTATTAGAATAATAATTAGAATTTAAAATAACAAAGAATTCTGAATTCTTCACACGAATTTAGAACAAATAATAAATAAATAAATAAATAAATAAATGTGGAGGCGAAAATTATAAGAAACCGCTTTTCTTTTAAGGTTTATTCTAATCTTTATTTCATTATTTTTATAAACTGATCATCTCTGAATGTAACTTTAAAACGGTGTTTTCATTTTGTTTCAGAGCCTTAGAGAGCGATTAGCGTGTGACAGTATGTCTTCTCATGTGCCGACGCCTCGCTCGGTGCCGCGAGAAAGGCGGCTCCTTCTCTTCAACAACCTTCTGTGGCACTCGGCGAATCTAGGAACGTGCCGTTGGTCGCCTGTCATGAACTTTCCTTCCAAGCCGCGGTCGCAGATAACCGCTATTCTACAACCTTCCAACTGGATGTACGCCTACGCGTTCGACTGTGATCCCAAGAACAACTCGACCTGTCGCAGCGTCATGTTCCGCTTCCACTTGGAGACCAGGGTCGAGGAGGCCCTCGAGAAGCCCACGATGGACACGCAGAACCCGGGCATGGCGGTGCTCGAGGGCGGCATTTACGTGGTCGGAGGTTACATGTACTACCCCAACTCGGGAATCACCAATCGCGTGTTCCGCTACGATGTGGAAACTAACACGTGGGCGGAAATAGCCTCATTAAACAAGGCAAGACAAGGACCCGGAACAGCTTCAGTTAAAGGAAGAATCTATGTCCTAGGAGGTAAGAGGCAGAGAAAGAGAATCATTTCAATTACTTCATTTTCTCAGACCTAAGAAATAAACCTCGAAAAAATATGATTTATTGAAATTTCAATTCTCTATAACTGTGGTTCTCAAACACATTCCAAAGGCCGCAAAGAGGTTGATCCTTCCTAACGAGAGTTGCAATTATAATCTAAGCATAATAAATAAGCATAATAAATAAAAATAAATAAATAAATAAGCATAAGCATAATAAAGCATAATAATCTAAGACCAAGAACAAACGAAAATTATATATATATATATATATACAGGGTGGTCCCAAAGTTTCACCTTTGTACATTTGAAGGCTGATTTAGGCTACAACTTGCCTATTAAGCACAATTTTTTTTTTATGATCTAGGAAACTTAGGGTTCCGCGAAGTTTTTCCACTTCCTTTGATGTCATGGAACGTTGTTTTTCATTTTTTTTTTTTTTTGACAGGGGCGTATATAAGGGAGGGGCGAGGGGGCCCGGGCCCCTCCCGAAATAATGAAGATATGTCCTCCCAACGTTTTTTTTTGGTTGAACAGATAGGTTTTCATGTTTTTTTTGTTTGGTTGAATAGATTTTTTGGCCCGGGCCCCCCCCCCCCGAAATATGTCCTCCCAACGTTTTTTTTTTTTTTTTGGTTGAACAGGTAGGTTTCCATGGGGTGTCTACTTAATTATAATAATCTTGGGCCCCCCCCCCGAAAATATATTCTATATACGCCACTGTTTTTTGATGTTCAAACTTGCTGTCTGTCTCACTCTACCCTACATTATTCAGTTTCGATTGAAATTTGTAAACCTTCCCTTATTGGTATAGCGCTGGGTATTTTCTATGTGACAGTACACATTATACAGAGTATGCTGCAACAAAAACATTCACAACATTTTCCATATTTTGCAACATACGTCAGTTTGACGGTGGTTCCATCGAAAAATTCACAAAAAATACAAAACTACTCATAACTCGAAAACTACACAAGAAACCATTACACACATGGGGTATTTCCTTGTACCCCCAGATGTCAGGAATCTAAAAAAAAATTTTGGACGTCACCTTTGGACCACCCTGTACAAAATTATTTAATTTAGAAAAAGAAACATACTTTGGGGTAAGGTTTTCTGAAGTCTCTAATTTTTAAATACAAAACTAACTGATTTGTTAATTACTTTGCTATTTTAGAGATATAGGCGCATATGGAGAGAATAGTAATTTCGATTCTGGAAGTAGCAAGTTCTTATTTGAGTTCAACTCCGGAAGTAGTAAATTCTTATTTGAGTTCGACTCCGGAAGTAGTAAATTCTTATTTGAGTTCGACTCCGGAAGTAGCAAGTTCTTACTGCGTTTTCAGATTTATTTATGAATTTTCAATAAATAAAATAAATTACAGAAGTAATGTATATTTCAACGATTTATTTCGTATTAAGAATGTGATAATTTTATTCAAAATTGTCGATCTTCCGGAGTCAATTTTTTTTTTTTTTTTATACTGTAGCATTTACATCTTATCCACATATTCCCGTGAAAATCTGCTCCCTTGAAGATGCCCTCCAATCTCTTGAACCGAGGAAGACTCAAGGAACCGAATCGAAATATTGAATCAACTTCACTCTGAGTGGGAAAAATCCGCCAAAAAAGATTGTATTTTTTAAAATTTCCCAGGTTTTTTTTTTAGGAAGCATTTTTGAAATTGCATGATAAAAAAATAAAATAAAATTTAAATAAATACAGAAATTGTTACATGTTCCTTAGCTATTGAATAATAGAATAATAATAGATCAGTAGCAATGCTAAGATTTTAAAAATAACAATTGTGTTAAAAAATTAACAATCATTATTAAAATTTAAAAGGATTAAGGTAACTTTAAAAGACATAAAATACAACATAATCTTCAATTTTCAAGTCTTTATTTTTATTCATGTTTACATGAGTAGTAATCCTAATGAACACTGCCTTCATCATCTTTCTCAATTTAGGGTCACTTTCTATCGACAAAATTTGGACTGCTGTTACAGGACAATATGTAGATTTCAAACTATGATTCCTGAACCTTTTTTTTTTTTTTTATAAATTACTGACTTAAAAAGAAATCTTACAAATTTAAAAAAAAAAATTACCAATGACTGAAATGTTGCCTTGAAATCATATTTCTTACACAAATATTTCAGTGAAATCGATTTGTTGTGTTTGATAAAGAATGACCAAAATTCATTTTCTTCAAATATTCTAATTCCTTAATTTGAAATTTGTTGTAATCACCAAACCTAGTTTTTTCAATATTGCTTTCATCTTTAGTATTTCTTTTTGTAAATGACTGGATCACTCATGGATCTGTCAATTCTTCTTAAATAGTTAAACTTGCTACTTCCGGAGTCGAACTCAAATAAGAACTTGCTACTTCCGGAAACGAAACTAGTAAGAACTTGCTACTTCCGGAATCGAATCTAGTAAGAACTTGCTACTTCCGGAATCGAAACTAGTAAGAACTTGCTACTTCCGGAATCGAAATCTTGTAAGAACTTGCTACTTCCGGAATCGAAACTAGTAAGAACTTGCTACTTCCAGAATCGAAATCTTGTAAGAACTTGCTACTTCCGGAGTTGAACTCAAATAAGAACTTGCTACTTCCGGAATCGAAATCTAGTAGGAACTTGCTACTTCCGGAGTCGAACTCAAATAAGAACTTGCTACTTCCGGAATCGAAATTACTATTCTCTCCATAAACATTGTGGCAGAATTAAAATATGGTCACAACTATATTCTTTCTTTTAAATCTGTTTATTGCTTATTCTTAACATTTCAAATTTTCAGAATTTATTTACGATCTACCTACAGGATGTTTTATAATTCGCGCAGCATCGGCATTTCCATTGTTAAGGGAAAATATTGTCAAATTTGGTAGGACCCCAAGGCGTTTAGGTACAATATTTTGATTTGATTATTTAGTCTCAGAAAGTGACTTCCAGTCGATGGCGCTACAAAATAACATCCTTATTTGAAGATTTTTGTGATATTTATTATATGGGAAATACTTGATTCAATTACATACTGCAAATGGGTTATTACAAAAGTACTTCATAACTTCTTGCTCTTGTTTGCTCAGGATTTTTTTTTTTAATTTCATTGTATTTTTTTATTTTAACTATCTATTACTATTCGTTTTCGTTTATGAGAACCTTGATCGCTTTTGCGCATGCGTCAGGTCTCCTTCGATTTCATCAAAATAGGGATGAGGAGAAATAAAGAGGGGATGTTTAAATAAAGAAATAGAACGCAGCTACTAGTAAACCAACACTTTTATCAGTGTTGGTTTACTAGTAGCTGCGTTCTATTTGCGCTTTTCGGGAAAGAATTATGGAAAGAATAAATACTATTGCAAAAATGCTCCTCCGTTTTTTTTCTTCTTAAAAACGAAAATGTTCAAAAGAATTTCTTAGGAAAGTGCCCATCTCAGCGTATCACCCCTCTGCGGAGTAAAATCGTCCGCCAGTGGTAGTTCTGGCCCTTCGAAAACGAACAGTATCTTGCGCAAGTTTTTTTCCCACATATATATTTTATTAGAATAAACAACAAAAAGATCTTGCACAAGATGATAAACAGTTAAAATAAACAAATATAATAAAATTAAAAATAAAATTCTGACCAAACAAGAGCACGATATGAAGTGCGCTCGTAATGTCTTGATTGCGATACGTAATGATCGAGTATTACCCAATCTTCAAAATAGATCTTAAAATCTTCAAAAAAATCTTAAAATCTTCAAATAAGAATGTTATTTTGTATTGACATCGACTGGAAGTCACTTTCTGAGGTTCGGACTAAATAATCAAATTAAAATATTGTCGTAAAATCCTTGGGTCCTATCAAGTTAGGCACTATTTTTCCTTACCAATGCAAATCCCGATGCTGCACGAATTATTAAACACCCTGTACATATTTTTGTGTGGGAAATCCACGTGATCCTAATTATAATATCATTATTCAGAGACTTTCGCCGAGTGATCGGCAGAATACTTAATATCAACCTTTCGATAATTTGGGGAAAAGAGTTGAAAATGAAAATTTAGTTAAACAAAAATCACAGTAGGGCGAGTAGGTAAATGAGAAAAAAACAAATACTGTATTTTGAACTGAAATGATTACTTGAAAATTAATTAGCTTGATATGATACTTAAATCACTAAATTTATTACAAATTGCAGTTCAACCGCCATTTTGATACAATATCGCCACATCTTTCCCTGGTGAGAATATTTTGAACTACTTTTCATTACATTCTTCATTAGATTCTCCATTTTTTTTATAACAATATTTCGATCAGCTTCAATTCCTTACTGATCGTCTTCAGGTATAATTTTAGGGGTAAATCCTTCGACTAAATTTGTAAAGATAATAATTTACGACAATCAATTTATGATATATATTTAATTTAGAACTACTTTTTGATCAATAGTTCCAATATGTTTTTCTGTACATTCTATGAAGTTTTCCTACCTTGACGATCTTGAGCTCTGAATACAGATGTTTTGAATAGGAATAGTCAATAGTAAATAGGTAATAGGCGTGTTTGCACAATTGCATCACCTGTACTTTTCTAAATTAACGAAATATCTTTTTTCGTTGATACTTTTACAGGATCTTGCACCACGTGCGAGTGTTACGATCCGGCCACCAATCAGTGGACGTGTTTCTTAACCCCTAGGGACCTTCCACCAACGGGTCTGCGTCGTTGCTTCGTCCGGAGCGAGCTCATCTATGTTGTCAATAAAGCGGGTAAGAAGCTGTATTGCTACGATCCAGAAGAGGAAGAATGGCAGGACCGAGAGATTTCCTTGGAAGTACCCAACACTCAGATGACCATTTCTTCGTCCGATCACGTGATATTCTGCTACGATGAAAGGGAGGACGTTATATACGCCTTAGACCGAAGCAGAATGGTCTACACCCTCAACTTCAATGAGGACACGTGCTCTGCTGCAGCTGTAGGAAGAACAGAAGTGCCATTTTCGGAGAACACTGTGTTCTTTGTGTATTACCACAGGAAAGTGAAAACAGAAGCGTCTCAATCGTGCTAACCCAACGAACGCTACAGTTTTTACAATCACAAACTTAACTCTTGTGTAATTTTTAAATTTCAGAAGTAAAAACCTTTATTTATGACCTTTTGATGTTGATTCTAAGAAAAATTTGAATAATAATATTTCCTAACTTATCTTTATTTATTTTTTATGTATAAGAAATAAAAGCTGCCTTTATTAGAAAAAAATTACTAAAAGAATTTTTTTTTAAGAAGAATCAATGATTGATCTAAGAGAACTTTATGGGATTTTGATTTTTTTTTATCTTTTTGTAGTTATTTTTTCCAACGACCCCTATAGGGAGTATATATTAGGGGTTCGGTGCATGTGTGTAAACTTTACAGCCCAAATCGGGAGTAGGATCTGTTGAGTCAGTAGTTGGACTATCCATGGCCTGGAGGTTTGGGGAAAATCCGACTTTCGGTCTAGGCCGAGTCCGATTTTTAGGTGGCCACTCACCGGGTCAGGAAAGTAGTCGTAACTGAACAAAACAATGGTCTATCTACACTGAATCGAATATGCTTAAAACAAATGTCATAGCCTAACCTCGACCCAATATGGCCACTTTGGATTCAATATGGCCAGTGACAACTATCTCAGAGTCGCCCGAAAGGTGGAAGTCTAGACTGCAGTACCGGTAGTTATTAATTTTATGTTAACAAACTTTCTCAGACCGAGAAGTGTATTGTTCTCGGTCTGAGAAAGTTTGTTAACATAAAATTAATAGCTAACTACTGATTATAAAAATAGAAATAAATAATATAAAAGTATTATAATGATAGATAAAACGATAATGAATAAAATTGTTTATTTATTTATGAAGTTATTCTCTTATCAAGATTCTAGTTTATAAAATTCAGAAAGTATACAGGGTGGCCCAAAAGTAGGCTCACACTACTATTGGAACACCTTAAAGGCTTAAAAGAACATTTTTACACATTGTTATCTCTCGTCAGGATCACCATTGTTAGATAGTTTTACGATATTGTATTAATAATGTTATCTCCTAGCTTTAATATTCCGTAAATTCATATATATGATTTCTTTAATCATTTTAATTCAAAAAATGCTTTCTGTAAAGCATATGTATCCTTATATTTTATAGCTTCTTATCTATAAAAAAAGTTTGCACTTATTTCAACTCTTTCTTGGGTACAATACTAGTGTCTTTTTAATGTTTAAAATCGATTTCGAGTCTCACGAGAACAGTGGGGGGAGGTGGGACGGAAGAGAGATGGAAAGATACAAATAAAGCAATAGGGTAAGAAACAGGACGTTTGTTGGACTCTTAGTAATAAATGGCGATTTAGGGAAAAGTAGGAAAAATAATAGAAAAACAATGTGTTTATGTTTCACAATTAGCTTGTAACAGTTCATGAAAGTATATGCCTGTACTAGAATCTCTCTCTATATATTATGAGCGTACGGAACATTCACCATTGTTATTATAAAATATACGTTTGTTTGTAATATTTCCTTTTAAAGCCTACATCATTAATCTTTCTTTGTTCTTGATCCATAAGGAAATTTAAACTGACAATCCGGCTAAGTTTTGAGTTTGATACCACTGCTTTAATCCATTCCTTATCAGCTTTCCGCTTGCGTAAAGATAAGTATTTCTCTTGTGTTTATCTTGAAGGGATTACAAGTTTTATCTTTTTAGCTTTTCACAAGAACAGATTTATTGTAGGAAAATATGGTGTTGATAGATTTTTCTTTTAGTGCAGCTCAGGAAAACTCACAAGGAAACCTCTCGAACTCTAAAAATTCAAATAAAATCCTTCCCACGGATTTAACTCTCGAAGGATTTTATTTTTTAATAAGTATTATTTTCTTATATTTTCTTCTTTCTTTTTTTTTCCTAATAGTTAAGTTGTTTTTTATTTCTTTTTCTTTTCTTTATTTGTTTTTGTCGTATTTTTTCCATTGAATATCTTTGTGTTAAGATCTTTTATTGTCTTATGTAAGTAATTTAGTGAATAAAGAATTGGAAGCAAAAATTTAGATAA
>JAFIDM010060960.1:42196-79517 GCA_023159025.1 Thereuonema tuberculata
AATTTAAAAAAAAATCTTTATATTAAAGTAAATCCCCGAAACAAGTTTTCCATTTTCTGATAAAAAATTGTTCAAATCCATTTAAGTTTATCCTACCAAAATATGGATTAATATGCACTGTATATTGATAAAATATATTTTTTTTAGTGTTTTTCAAAGGTATTGCGGAGGGAATACACGCATACAGACTGAGTGGTTTATGATGCTCCTTTTTCTATGTTAAAAATATAAAATATTACAGATGAAATCTAAAGATGAAATCTACACCACACGCCATGCTTAGAGTAGTACGCATCGTTTCATTGGCAGTTAGCTTTTTGAGGAAGACTGTACATGGAAACGAAATTCATAATCATAAGTACAGGCAACTCTCGGTTTAAGAACGAATTTCGTTCTAAGATGTTGTTCGTTTAATTTTTGTTCGTTATGGGTATCTTACATTCCTAAGCTTTTACAATACGTATTGTCAGCAGCTACTGTAATACATTAAATCCATGTATTAAACATCGATTGATCTACAAAATACATTCTAATATATATTTATATTATACGCGTACCACTGGTTGAGAAACCATGTTTACACTATATCAAAATATACATTTGGAAGTTGGCGTCATAAAATTTTTATATTATAATCTTTATATTATAATACGTATGTGTGTATGTATTTTATAATATTCTTTTGTATGCATTACGTGTAACGTAAAATAAATAAAAAAGAATAAAAAAATAAGATATCGTTTTTTAAAAGTTTATTTATTTAAATCTTGCAATTATGTTCACTATACGATAGTCTTTCATTTTATTACCAGTCTATCAATTGGTGACTTTAAGTAATGTTGTATGAATAGTGACGTTCGTTATAGTCAATGTTGGTAAATCGAGCGTTCATAAACCGAGACTTAGCTGAAAACGACTAAAATACTTAAATTATTTCTAACTATTTCCAGCGAAGATATTAACAGAAATTACATGTACTACTGACATGACCGAACAGCAGGGATTCTCATGCTTTTTTAAAGACGCATTTCACAAAAACCAAAATTCCAAAATTGCCACAACCCATTAATATGTAAACGTATTGAAACTGGTAATCGTTTACTTTTAGATGTGGAAATTTTTGTGCTTTTATACTTAATTATTTCATAAATCATCCAAGATCATTCGCATACCACCAAGTTTTCTTTCAAGTATCATCAGTGGTATGCGTACCACCGGTTGAGAAAGTATATCAGCATGTCTATAGTATATCAGCATGGGTTTTTGTAGGAGGGCATCAAGAAATCATTGTACAAGTTCCGGTTGAAAAGCAGTGGATATTCGATTTACACGATTTCAAATAGTTACAAAATAAAGTGATATTTTAAATTTTCTATTATATAAATAAAATAGAGAGACGAATTTAAATTTGCTTCATTTCACAATACAAAGGTCTGTGTAATAATAAACCATAGTCCTGTGATTTCTATCCACTGTTTCACTGCAACTGATTTCATTACTGTCCTCCAAATGAGAGATGGCCGCCCTGTTTTTGTGAGATCTGCGCATGTATCATCGATTAGTCTGGTCAGGCACTTCCGTCTGATTTTACGACAGGACGCCGCCATTGTGCTAATCGCTTGTTACTTTGCAAAAGAGCATTGTATTTATAAATAACATATATTTATTTATTTATATAAATACTTATTGTTAGCAACTGGTATTGAAATAACGCTAAATAGTCGAGAGAAGTTTTAATTTGGCGTTATCAACATGTCTTTCTCAGTGAAAGCAGACGACGTCGTCCATTGTGACAGGAAAACATAATTGATCAGCTACCGGAAGGGCTGCGCAGTTCAAACTTCCGCCGGCCATCTTTCATTTGGAGGATAGTAGGATATTATAATTTTTTTTTATCTAATAGTTAAAATATTTGAGGCCAACATACACATTAATAAGTTTAAACAACATTTAACACTTTAAAAAAATATACATCGACTAGTTTCGGAACGCTGATGATCCGTTTACAAGTGACAATCTCAAGGGTGCAGGTGGCTTATGTATAAGACAACCAATGAAATAACAGAGCACATCGTATGATGTAGAATCGGCTGACATCTGGCGTAAACCACAGGAACTCGAGGGCAAAATAAACAAAGGAACAGCTTTGTTCGACTGGATTTTAGGCTCGACTTCACGACCCAGGATGCCATTCATCATATTACATTGTGGGAGGATATCTGTGAAGAAATAAAGAAGAGGAAAAAAAAAACAACTGTCTTTATAGGTATCCTCCCACAATATAATATGATGGATGCAAGATGGATGGCAATCCTGGGTCGTGAATTTGACCTAAAATCAGGTCGAACAAAGCTGTTCCTTTGTTTTTCTTTTCCGCGAGTTCCTATGTCAGCCGATTCATATTATGCGATGCTCTAATGTTTCATTGGTTATGTCTTGTAAATAAGCCACTTGCACCTTTAGATCGTCAGCGAGCTATTAAGATTTTTTACACACGTTAAAGTTTTCATTTAAATTTTGTCTATTTGAATAAAATTTATAATTTAAAACTAAAGCTATCAATCCGACATTTGCACTTTATTGCTAGTTCATTTAATCATTTTCCAAACATTGAGTTTTAATTCTACAAACATACTCAGTACTTCTCAAATGTTGTTACTTCCATTCAGTTAACTTTACTTACAATTAGTTTAAATTCTTAAGCAATAAAAAGAAAGAAATTGTCTAGATTGGTGTCAAATAAATGTATTATCTAAGAATAACATTAATAAACGAGTTTAGAGTTGAAATCTCAACATTCAAATACTAAACAATGATAAAATTCAAATTTGATAACAAATTCACTTGTATACTAAACAAGTAAAGACAAAATCAAGTAACCTCCGTTCAATTTGGAATCTATCAAAGGCTTCTGTTGTTAAAAGTGACATTATTATTGATTGAAACGTATTGATGCCGTCCGTTGTAATTTAAGGGTCATTCAAATTTCTATTACGATACTCTATTGGAGTGCAAATGGGCTTGCAGGAGAGTTGTTTTTGCTTCAGTATTCCCAGTGGAAGCGGTGCCTGCATTGAGATCATTTATCATGTGTCTTCATCCTAATTTTGCACCATTCGGGCGCAACTCTGAGTAAGAGGGGAAATCATACTCATTATCACCATAATCTGTAGATAGATACTAATTTTGTCAACTTATCCACTAGGCCTAATTACCTGATCACCCTAAAACCGAAAGTGACCTGAACCGGAAATCGGATTTTTTTTCTCCCAAACCTCCAGATCGCGAAGAGTCCAACCAGATAAGATTCATAGGGCTTCGACTCTCGGTTTAGGCTGTGGAGGGGTAATACACACACACACAGACACAGGGGTTCTAAAAGAAAGAAAGGAGAGCCTAACTGTAGAATTGACTTTGTTTTTCTAGATGTTTTTTATTGTAACAGTAGCGTTTTAATGAGATTTCCTGTACAATATCTTTTTTTGACATTCATTATTTTAGGTATAAACTGGATAAAGATCAATAAATACGCAGTAATATTTAACTGTTATATTTTTCTTAATAGTTTTTGAGATATTTAAAAAACAAACGGAAGGAAGAGTATGAATTTTAAAACTTTATTGATCGCTGATGCATTTAAAAGATTACAAATCCTTACACTAACCCTTCAATCTGCAGGTCATATTCTTTTGGTAGCTAGGCCAACTAAAAATCAGATACAAGTTTCAAGGATATCGACTCTAGTATCTTCAGTTCCAGTTCTTCTATTATGTTTTCCGTTATATGTCCTTTCTGACCTTGGGTTGAACCAATATTGATTGTGAGGGGCGTGTGTATGTGTGGTTGGGGGTTTAAGATTTCCCCCACTCTATTCACTAGGCAACTTCACTGAGTTTTTTATTTTTTTACGTCACAATGTATAAGCATTGTAGCCTTTAATGATGAGGATGTCACTGATGAGTATAGTAGGGTCGTTGTATATAAGAGTACAATCCAGATTTTTTTTTCATGAAATATGTGGGTTTCTGTTTATATCAATTCTTTTCCTGTGAAATGTCAAAAACTCGTACGCCAATTATCATTTTCTTGTTCCAAAGGTTTTTTCAGCATGCATAAAAATTTCTTGTTGATTGCTTCGTACTTCCATCCTTCATCAGCTGTAATAATCTAAGTGTTTAAAAATCTTCTCTTAGAGGTCGTTATTTTCGAACGCCATTACGTTCTAAGGACCTCGATCGGAGATTTACGACTCATTGTCGTGTAATCTCATCTCCTTGCGAATCTCCATCATTGAATACCAAACAGTGTAGAGTGCACTTCCGTCTAAGATTTTTGAAACAGCATTTTTGTCAGAGTTAATCGGGGCACCATTAACCGAAGTAAAAAAGTTAATATGGCTGCCCTGGAATCATGGTTACGAGGTATATAAATTAGAAATGATATCGAACCGTTAACTTGTCTCCACTACAGGGCGCAAATGCCCTCTAATGTAAATACAGTCCGAATGGATGACAATTTAAAGGTATGTCACATAAAGAAAATTTCTAGTGTTTTTTATTTAGAACTTCAAAACAACACACTACAAGGATTAGAAGAAATGAAAATGCAAATTCTCCATTTATATTTAAGCCTTCATTAAGCTAAGAAAGTGAGGTACAAAGTCTGCATTTACCACCTTTAATAACTAAGGAAAAGAAATTAAAATGCACTTAAATAAACAAAGCTATCCTGTCGGCTTTATGGAACAGCTGTTTCAGCCTTATTAGGTTTCTTCAGCCAGATTTACCCTTGATGATAGCTAAGAGTCAAAGTTAAGGTTACCACTTCAGCTGCCCAAAGTGGCCCTCAACGAAATCAACACATCTTTAATAACTTTTGAACCGGTGGAGAGATCTTCTTGAAATTTGATGGGCATATTTATAAGCAAGAGACGATCTAACTTTTGTATTTGAAAAAAATATCCGGGGTACTTGTGGAGAATTCACGCGTTAAAGTAACAAAAATTCCCTTATGGAAGTATTAGAAACAAACAAAGAATGTTCCAGAATGTTTAATAATGCCTATTAATCCGCTTAATAATCTTCGTGCGCGTGTTTTCTTAATATTAATTTGTTTTTGAAAAACTTGAAGACTACTTTCCTTGAGGCTAAAGTTTTATTTTTTTTTCCTTTCTTTTTGGTTAAAAGAATAATACTTTGAATTAAAGTTATATATTATTACATTAAAATAATTTGCGAATTTATCATCGTGATATGAGCGTTTTGTTTCCTAACAGAAAAAAACACGTGATTGTTAACCATTAGGAACAGTACTAAGAAAAAAAAGAACAACAACAATTGAAAGAAAAAAACAAGATAAACAACTGTTAAAAGTAAGTCCTTAAAGATGTGGGGGCCCTAATAAAATGATTCTGTGTCAGAACCGTATTTCTATTAGCTGATAAAATTATAAAGTGCTAAGTGCGGAGCGGTATTTAGATCAAGAATATTAATACCATGGCCAAGTGAAAATCAAGTTGAATTTTGTTCTAGTGTAAGTGAAAATAGCTTCAAAGACCTGAAGTAATGTAGCTGCCTGTTGGACGTTCGATTAGGTTCATCAAACTCTGTTTCAACTTATAGTGTCGTGATATATACAAGATTCATCAAGTGAAAGTCAGCATGTAAAGATGTAAGACAAGGTAATTTATTGATTTTGAACTTAGGACCAGACATATCTGCTAAAGCTAGGGATCACGGAAGATTCAATACAAGTGTAGGTGCAATTGATAACAGAAGATTTATAATGAAGATTAGTAATACAAATAATTTACTGCGAATATATTCATAATAAATTGGGATATTTCACGTCTACTGTTCATAATTAAACCACAAATAATCAAGCGTGTCCAAAATTAATCTTAAGTTTAAATACACTTATATATACTTTACACTTTAAATACAGGTATTTATTGCAAAATTCTCCAATGAGATGCAGGGAGCCATGCGGAAGCCTGCGTCTAAGATAACCTTATATTTATTTATTGCAAAATTGCCCAATAAGGTTATCTTAAACGCAGGCTTCCGCGTGGCTCCCCGCACATCATTGGAGAATTTTGCAATAAATACCTCCCTTTAATGTGAATGTAGTTACACTTGAAAACAACTTATCACTAATGAAGTTGAAACCTTGGTCGTGCATTAGTATCTCATAGTATATTTAAAGTTAAGATTAAATTTGGAAATTAAACAGGTGTACGGGTTTGATTATTTGTAGTTTAATTTAATATATTCATACTTATTCTTTAATTAATGTCATTTTAATTTAGAATAAGAACTAAACTCGGCTCTAATTAAACCTAAAGTTATTAGACATATCCACAAATACAGTAAACTCCCGATTATCCGCGGACCCCTTCTATTTCTATTTTTTTTTTTTTTTACAGTAAAATAAATTACGGAATCAACAAACATTTTTTAAATCTAGAATAAGGTAAACATTAAAAGAGGCACATTTAGCGACGTTCAAGTAGGGGGTTTTCGTGTTTCGACGCGAAAAAACAAAAACAATTAACCGATTTTTTTGTTAAAAAGTAAGAAATAAAGTAAAATAAAATAAAAAAAAAATTGATTATAATGTATGAACTGCCATTTTAATGTAAGTAAACATGTTAAATGCATTTTTGTGTTGAATTTCGTCCTTTTTCGTCCTATTTCGGATTATCCCGGAGCTTATCCGTGGTTGCCCCGCCACCCAACTCCGCGGATAATCAGGAGTTTACTGTATAAACGAAAAGATTCAGGTTTTTTTGTTTTGTTTTGAAAATATGTATTTTCTATTTTCTCTGCATTTTCTTGACTCCGCTTACTTAAGTTGTCTGGATTGGCTTAATTTTACATTAAAGCACGCGCAAATTAATGGATTAATATTCGTTGTTTAACATTTTTATTTCGTTTATTACGCAAATTTTCAAACACAAAAGTTAAATCGTAAATAAGCAGGGTAATTTTCAAAAAGATCCGTACAGTTGTTCAAACGTTATTAGGAGATATATAAACACAGACAGACATACGGTCACGTACGAACACAGACTGAGTAATTTAGTGAATCTCCTCCGACAGTAGGGCTGAAGAAAATGCAACTCAGTTCACTCAGGCAATACTTGTCTGTTAGTGTTAATGAATTTTTGAATGTAAACCAACTACCATCAAATTAAACTTAGGTATCAGAGAGAGGCTATTCCTGCTTTATTATAATCTTTTCAGTGTGTAAAAATGCATAGTTTGTAAGTGTATTGTTGACAAAAAAGTACACCAATATAATCAATGTTACTAATTTAATATCTCAATGGAATGCCTTCCTTTTTAACCCTAAAACTGATCACAAAAAAAGCAGGTAAAAAAAAAAAACCGTGAAAAAAATTCTGGCACAAATGACATGTCATCCGGAACATTTCCAGACATACACAATTACATTATGGAAAATAGATAAAAAATGAAGTCTTCACAGCGCTTATAAGTACAATTATTTATATTTTTAACAAAATAAGATTTGACAAGGAAATCTACTTATATAGCTTTGTTTATAGAACAATGGGATGAAGGTGTACTTATTAATCTTGAGATAATATGCATTTTAGGATTATCACTGGAGCCTTAGGTTTTTGAGTGTACAGTAAAACCCCGCTAATCCGGCACGTTCGGGACTTCGGCAGTGCTGGATTACCGAAAATGCCGGATTACTGAGCGCCGTCTAAAAATAGCCGTTATTGCGAGGATAGCGGAAATACCGCTAAAATAGAGAGTCGAAAGGGCTATTAATAAGTATCAGGCCATTTTTCCGTGTTCTATTGTGATTTCTCTGATTTCGGTAGTGATGGAAAATGTTAAAAACAAAACAACAAAATATATTTTTATGTAGTATTATATTTTAATACAGTACATACAGTACAGTATAATTATTTTATTTCGTACATTAAGTAATATAGTACAGTACTAAGACATTATATATTAAGTTAAACTCTGCCGAACGCACCCGGAAGGCTTATTCAGTGTAAAAAAAAACTCTTAGACCGATGCCGGATTATTGAATGTGCCGGATTAGCGGGGTTTTACTACTAATTATATTAGTAGTAGTTTTTATATCCTTATATGTTTTTTAGCTTAAATTCCTAAGGATAAAAGTACAAAATATTCGTATCTCAGTGTTCCTTCCGACCTCTACTAACTTTGGAACATGTGAACGTATCTTCTGGAAACGTGTTTTTAGTAATCGGATGAGAGATTTTTCACCTCTTTATATTTGAATAATATTTTCATTCGATAACTTTAAAATCGAGGCGGGATGAAACTTTTAAAAGCTTTTTCTGAAACTAAGCTAATGGAAGTCACTCGAATTTAAGTAAATTTTCAAATAAATGATATTATAACAAGTTAATTTGCAGTAAACACTAAACCAAGCGACCTTTGCACAATTTGCAATTTATCAAATGCTGTTAAAAGTGACACTATTATTGATTGAAACTCATTGATTTAAGTCGTTGTAGTTCAAAGGTCAAGTGCAATTTCTATCACGGTAGAGCATTGGAATTAAAATGGACTTCAGGAGAGTTGTTGCCAACCAAGCATTCCTGTGAGCTGAACCGGAACCGGAAGCAGAAACGGCCACAGTTGGGTTGAGGGTGTCATATGCTTTCTCAGCATTATCGATTCAGTGTGGATAGATCCCAGTTTTCTCTTAAAGAACCGCTACTTTCCTGACTTAGCGACCACCGGAAGTAGCTTCGACCGGAAGTAGAATTTTACGGGCTATTGAGAGTCCAACAACGTTGTATGTATAACACCTTCCACAGCCTAAACTTGGAGTCGGAATCCCTTGAGTCATTACCTTGTCGGTACAATATACACAGACACGGGACTCCTACTAGCTTTAGGTTTTCGCTAAAAATCATAAGTTATTGCATAAACCAGTGTTTCCCAACCGGTGGGTCGCGACCCACTAGTGGGTCGCGGAAGGGTTACAGGTGGGTCGCGACTTGATCCTAAAACTACCAGAACCATCGAATAAACCATCAGAAAAGATCAGAAAAATCGTATATCGATCATATATAAGGAAGGGATACGATACAAATATGGTTTTATTCTATATTCTTCTATTCCTATATATGTGGAGGTATTCTGATAAGGAAAGGTGGGTCGCCAGCTGAAAAAGGTGGGGAACCACTGGCATAAACCGTGGCATTGTTTGAACCTGCTTATTTCGAATACGACCAAAAAAAAAATAACATATTTTACAAAAAGAAGGATTCAAGTATTTATCACGTATTTTTGATTCAAGTATTTTTGATTTTATCACGGGAAAAAATAAAAAAAATCCTACTTTATTTTATACCGTGAAGGCATTTGAAAATTCCAACTAAATCACTAAAACAATCTAGTACACAATTTTCAGTGTCGTAAAAAAGTTCCATGTTTGAAAGTTTTCACTCACTCGCTTTAGCTTTTTTTGAAAGTCTAACGTCGCTACCACGATTTGTATCTTTTTATTGTGTTTGTCAAAAGCTCCGACCACCGACGTGACACTTAGATTTTAATAAAGATGACAGCAAAGCCCACGATATTAATTAAACAAACGACCCACGTCCTCTCAACGTCAAGTCAAACAAAAAAGATAAAGAATTTGAACAAAAAAGAGAAAGACCTTTGAAGTTGAAGTTTTCTCACCTTTTATCCTGAATGACACCAAACTTTAGTTACGAATGTCTAATATTTAAAAAAAAAAATGTTTCCATTTCATTAAAAAAATATTCACTCAAACTTCGTTTAAAAGGAGGAATTTTTTTATTGCATTTAACTAACTCTTTATTATTTAATACAATTTACGTAAGTCCATAACATACAATACTTCCGAAAATAAATTTTGAATTATTATTATTATTATTACAATTGCTTGTACAACCTAAACTAAAAAAATAAATAAATTATTGTTTGCATAAAAGAAAATAGTTTCATTTAGTAATTTCATTTCGTAAAATACAGTCGGACCTCTATTTAACGAAGTCGCTAAATTCCGAAAAAAAGTTCGTTATATGGAAAATTCGTTAAAAAGAGATTCACCTTTTAAAATTACTTTAAAACTACATGAAACAGATTTAAAATACATAAACAAGAAATATTATTAAAAAAGTATTAATTTTAATGACATAAAGCATACATTACCACATGCATACTTAAATTTTACTAATAAAATCTCTTAATTTTGTCTTGAGGTTTTTTTTTTTTGAAAAAGTGTTTTCGCTCATAGTACGTCTCACATCTTTGCAATGCACTGAAAACCCCTTCAGTATTTTCTTCAAATTGTAATCCGCGTCGGATTGTTTCAAATAATTTTAGCATTTCATCGTAAGAAGGTTTTTTTTTTTTTTTTTTTTTTTTTTTATTTCGCATCATGATCATTTCCATTTTTATCATCTTCATCGCAATTCGTAGCTGTATTGTTTTTTATTTTTCACACTGTCCAAAATATCCGATTCAGTTAATGATTCCGAGGTCTCAACTTCAAAATCAAGTGAAAGATAATCATCAATCAGCACATCATCGTTAATTTCTTCTTTTTCCTTCAGCTGTATCCACATTTCTTTCATTTCCTCTAAGGGAATATTAATAATAAAAACATTTCAAGGAGAAAAAAAAAAAATAGATACCACGAAAAAGTTCGTTAAATAGAAAACGCACTTCGCTATTTGGAGGTTATTTTAAGAAGAAATTAGCAAAATGTTCTTGGTTCCAAAGAAAAGTTCGCAAAATAGAGAAATTCGCAAAATAGAGGTTCGTTAAATAGAGGTCCGACTGTAGTTTGCCTATCATTAAATTTTGTTTTAAATTTCATATCTCTGGTAATAAATAGAAAGGTATTTAATAATATTGATTTTATTCCATCTTATAAATAGAACTTTTGCTGTGTATCTATGTGTATGTATTTGTAATTGTATGTGTATTTAATTACTAAAAAAAGGAATCTAAAGAAACGAAAATAGATGACTTTGTGTAGGTAAATGTATGCGTTTGTTTTGTATGTTCATGTAAGTAATTTGCGTGTTTGTGTGAGTGTATGTTTACTTCTTAACTAACAAAATAGCTATCTACAAATGTAAAGAAGGTTTAAAAATGTGTGTGTGTATTTCTTAATAACTTCTGTACCAGTGAACTTTTTGAAATTTTTATTTGTGTAATACGAGACATTATCTCATCTCCTTTCAAAAACAAAAGAAAAATCATTTCGATAATCGTTTTTAGGAGACAAAATGAGAGAACTCCTGTAATATTCTTAATAATATATTTATATATAGGTATTTCAGTCGACACTACTTCATTTAATACGATATCTTTTTTACGATATTTCTTTTCCTTACACAGCACACTTCCTCAGGTTAGTGATTATTTACGAATTCTAAAGAGGAAGAGCAAAAGTTTTTTCCTGTCCTGAAGAAGTTTCCTGTAAAACGAAAAGAAATATCATATTAAAGTAAAATATCTTAGATATTAGATATTAATATTAATCTTCTTAGATATTAAATCGACTGAAATGTCTTTACTGGGTGATTCGTAAGTCCTGGTGGTTTTCACCGTCCCATATCTTTTAAACTACTGCTCATAAAAATCTGAAACTTTTTATATAAAATCGTCAAACATATAAGAGTTATACTTTCATGTTATTATTTATTCATTATTATTGAAATTCATTTTATTTGCATTCAAACACCCCCAATATATGGAAATTATTATCCCAAAAAATTATTCGACTGTCTCTCAAAAAAGTCATTTGTCAGAATGCATTTTCAAAAAATACAGTTTTTTTTTTAAAAATTAAACAAAGGAATTAACGACAAAAGTGTTTAGATTAAATTTTCCTAATTAGATTTCTGTATCATTTGAATATTGGATCCAGACTTTTAGAGTTTCAACAACATCACAACAGTTATTTAAATATACGATATTGGGGGTGTTTGAGCGCAAATAAATGAATTTCAATAATATTGAATAAATAATAACATGAAAATATAACTCATATATGTTTGACAATTTTATATAAAAAGTTTCAGGCTTTTATGAGCAGTAGTTTAAAAGATATGGGACGGTGAAAACCACCAGTACTTTCCAGTACTTGATGAATCACCCGGTATATGTAAAATGAAGCGTATCTTGTGTGACTTTAAGTACACAACATTTGATCTTCTTGAGGCTTGACGTGCATAGTTATGAATAACACAGATTCTTTTCCGTTGTATTTGAAAAGTTTTCGATGAATTTCATATGAATGCGTGAGATCTAATCTTAGACTGCAGATAGGAATAGATACTCTTCTATAAAATCATGAAAATTTTATGTAAAACATTAAAGAAATGGTGTCCTTCGATAATTGTAATAATAATGAAGATCATCGTAAGAAACGGAAATGATTTTCTATTGATACTTTTTAGGGAAAAATTAAAAATTCTATAAACGAAAATATTGCTAAAGGAAGATTAAACGCTCAAAATTTGTATCTTATAATTATTTTTATTCTGCAAGGACCAGAAATTATTTTTCATTAATTTATTTACTAGTATTTTGCTTTTTTTAGGTCAGACACAGACTTGCATAATTTTTCCGCCACATGGCGCAGAAGCTTCATCAATTATTCAAACATGACCCTTTCATTTTAGAATGTAAATTCGTATTTGCTCAAACAATGCATAGAATAAAAACAAAGAAAAAATAATAGTAATTGAAAAGCGTGTTCAATTTACTTCGAGAATTTCAAGGAGCTTTTTTTAGTTTTCATGTATATTTCTGTCTCTAAAAAAAAATGTACTTTCTATCTCGAAATCAAGATTTGGTCAACATCATCTAGAATACATTCGTGTTTTTTTAAAGAAAAAAAAAAAGAAAGAATCACATTAAACAGAAGTGAATTAAAAGACATATGATAAAAAAATACAAAAAAATCCAATCTAACGAAGGGAATGAAAAGCAAACTGGAAGCGATTCATCTAGCATTTGTTAGTGAATTCGGATTCAGAGTTTTTCCAACAAAAATTTCTGCTTTTATTTGTAAGAATATTTAATCTAGCTTCAAATTACGGCAATTTTTTTTGTAACTACAAATGAAATTTAACTTGTGATATGACAGTTTTTACATTAAAAGAAAACAAAAAAGGCAGATAAATAAACAAAACACAAATATTCACTGAGCTAATTTTGGTATTTGTACTGGGAATCGGAGACAGTACTGTTTCGAGGTTTGTTGACCTCCCATCAGTCCGATCCGCCCAGTGTACCTAGCTCAGTGAAATAGGGCAATGTACAAAACGGACAAACATACAAATCAATGAACCCTCAATTAAAAAAACATCAAAACAAAATCAAGATTTTATAACCTTACCCCCTTTTATTCTTGATTTTGTTTTGATGTTTTTTTAATTGAGGGTATCATTGATTTGTATGTTTGTTCGTTTTGTATATTGTCCTATTTCACTGAGCTAGGTACACTGGGCGGATCGGACTGATGAGAGGTCAACAAACCTCGAAACAGTACTGTCTCCGGTTCCCAGTACAAATACAAAAATAGCTCAGTGAATATTTGTGTTTTGTTTAGTTATGTGCGGTTTTTGGTTTTTTGTAACTGTATGGTAGATCTACTGTCATAATTTATTACAAATTACTGGGGAGACTTGAGCTTCCAGTAATTTAGCAAATTATAAATTTTAATTTTAAAAAATAATTAAGATATTATTTTAATACGTTTAACTAACCTTTTAAAATAGATTTTTTTGATAGTTTCAAATAAATATCTTAAACTATGCAAAATTAAAACTTCAAAAACAAAAGTCGTCAAAATAACTGAACTAAAATGAGATCATTTCAATGAAATGTTCATATAATTACGTAATGAATACTTTATTTTTTAACTTAGCATAATCTACATTAAATATAACTTTAAAATGATGAGTTATTGTTATATCGATGTGTAATTAAATAAATCAGATCGAAAGTTTTGAAATATACAACTACCAGACATAAAAACCTTAGTATTAAAATTAAAGGCCTAGGCAGTCCCTTGGGGTCGCGGGAGGTAAGGCTCCCGGCGCTTCATGACCAACGGGACCAATCTTCGTATTAATAGATATGAAATATTTATAATCACAAATTTATGATGATAGAATAACAATAAAATATTAAGTTGAAGTTATTCCTTGATTAATACTAAAAAACTGTTAATAAGAGTAAAAAAAAAAAAAGAAAGAAATTTGTTGCAGAAAGAACTTTATAACAGTTGCTTCAGACTCCGTTCGAGTTTTATAAAATTTAATCCCACGTTAAATGGAAGGTTCGAGAAACTTCTTTTGGAATTTTGATAATGATGTGTGAAGGAATAATTTCTCCTACTCTCTTTCCTATTCTCAAATATTTATTGCCTTTTTTTTTTATCTCTCCTTTCAATATGAGACGGATACATCTGCTGCATATCTTACGCAGTTGCTTAGAAGCATTTGAGTGGCATAGATCTGTATACTCATACTTCTGTATACTCTTCTGTATACATATATACTCATATACTCTGTATATCTGTATATCTGTATACTCATACTTCTTTTTCTTTCAATTTTCCATTCACATTCTTCCATCAAATGTCTTTAGTTCCAACTACTGTAAACACCCTAGAACAACATTCTTTCAAGGTGTCACCTCTCGTTACATGCGAGAGCTGAAATGAATTGAGACGATTTCCTAAGTAACTGAAGTGGAATCCTCTCAATTCTATTTTACCAACGAATTTCGAAATATCACAAAGTGCTCCTTTTCTTTTGCAAGGCAGTGTACTCCATGACTCGTACCTAAGTAGTTCTCAGTTTTGGAAAACAAGAATTAAATTTCCTGACATTATTTAATTAATGTTTTCCGACTATCCGGCAGAAAAATCGAGTGCAAAATGGATTATAGTAATTAATTCAGCAAACTCTGGCAATAGTTTTATAGAAAAAAAGTGTAATTTATTCCATAATCTCGCTTCACTGATATCTTCCACCTCAAACTGATAACAACTCGAGTTTGGGCAAAGTTTTTAGGGCAAAGTTTATGCCGATAAAAGAGCAAAGAAGATTAATGAAGGGCGCTGTGTTTCTCAAAATACAGCCTTTGCCTCCATCTTTCCCGGGAGAATCGGCTGCTCTCATTAGCTCATAGGTCGAGCTGCCTCTGGCTTCGCCGTATTTTGCCCATATCGATCCACTGTAATCTTCGTGACAGGCTCCAGCAGCCGTATTACGCCAATATATTTCCGCACAACTCTATTCCACCAACACCAAGGTAATCATAACTAGTAATGAAGTTGAAGGAATGTTTATTTTGTAATCAATCCACGTCCGATTGATCGAATTGAAAAAAAAAAGAAGGGTCTTTTAGGGGTATATTTTTGGAAAGCTTATCTGTCCAATTTCAAAGGCTTATCTGTTCGATTTATTTTAAAATTGCGAAAACTATGTCAGTCAAACTTTTTTAGGTAGTATTAGAGTAATCAATAGTTTGATAGCAACTGATGTTTCAGCAGTGTCTCAATTGCTGTGTCTTTTAAAGCAGTTCAGGAGTACTGGAGATATGTTGGCAGAGGCCTGGCAACTCGGCAACCATATTTGAATCTGGGTTCAATGCAAGTTACACATAGGCAGATAAGCATCCAATAATAATAGTAATAATAATAATCGACCACATAAGATCAGGCTGTCCCCTTCTCTCCCAAACAGATTACCTCCATCGACACAATCGGGTAGCATCGATTGTTCATCAACAGGTAGCGTCGATTGTTCATCAACAGCTAGCACACACTCACTCACTGATTAAGAACACGGTTCCGTACTACAAGTACTTACCACAAAGCGTATTAGGGTCATCCTAACATAAGCTGCACTGGGATCGCCCCATTCACACAGACAAAACCATACATCACAGCAGACCTGACATTACACTTGTTGATAAGGTCAACAAACAGACCTATCTCATTGATATTTCAGTGCCTATCAGCAAGAACATGCAGAAAACTCACGCAGACAAGATCAGTAAATACACCGACCTAGCACACGAGCTGCAAAAGCAGTGGAGGCAGGACCGAGTACATGTTGTACCCATCGTCCTGTCCGCCATTGGTCTGGTGCCCCCCACATTGCACCACACTCTAAGCACACTAGGACTTCACAAAAACACTTATGCACAACTGCGGAAGGCTGTCATACTCAACACAACACGCATAGTTAGGAAATTTATGGACACAACTACACATCCCTAATCATTCTTGCACACGTCTTTACACTTGGCAATATGTGCTTTGGTCCTTGAACCGCCATGTTGTCTTTGCTGGGGAAACCCTAGGTTTGAAACATACAAACATAATAATAACATTTGAAAAGGCTTGACAACTGACAAGAGAAAACTGTTGTGTCAGTTTTTAATACTGTATTTTTTTTAAATGTTAATGTCAATTTTAATTAGTGGCCACCCACTCGGCTTCCCTGGTGACTGAGAAAACGATCTCGGAATGGTCACGTGCCCGGTGTGCGTAGGCATTTTAATTCTTATAAAAACAATAATAACTTTTCATGGAAATTCCAAGAGCAGTACCCGGAGAGATGTTATGCTACTTCAGAAGTAAGAAATCACCGAGAATAAACATGTCCTATTTGAATCTTTCTGAAATCATTATTTTGATGATATACTTCTCCAGTCAAGCCCCTTTTCCATTTAGCTGCCACGTTAAATGGAAAATGTTAAACGAGTCTACCAACAATGAAGACACATCAGGTGTAAGGTGCACCAGATATAGACTCCAAAGCTATTCTTGACCAACTGGGCTTTTAGTTTATCCTGAAACTAATACTATAGAACTTAATATCAATTCAAATGTAATCTCTATAAGGAAATATTTCAATCAGTAGCGTGTTCAGGCATTGAGAATAAGGGAAATATGAAAAAGGAAAAAAAAATAATACTGGTCCCCAGAAACCAACCACATAAAAATATTTTTCCTTTCTTTCTTCGTTTCTTTTTTAATGGAATGCAATGGGATGGAAGAGATTACATTCCCCTCCTTCTGTCTATCCACAGCTCAGTTTAACGATAGTATTTGTCCAGGCTAGATAACATTAGAATTTAGAAATAACTAGCAAACCTGTAAAGTAGGCCTAAACCTGCAATGTTTTGTTATATATATCCAAGGTCACGTGCCCGGTGTGTGGTCAGTGTGTATGCCAGGGAAGTTGACCAAAAATCAACGGTTTAGCCTTTTACCGTACTTTACGTGACTTACGGTTGACCCACGTCGATGAAAAATTAAATATAGGCATCCTCATTGCAATTAACATTGCAAACCTTATTTGTATTTCTGTGTCTTATGGTTTAGGAGGAGCAGCGGACAGAACACACAGCCAATGTTTTCTTTTATATATATGGATGGTAAAGATTTAACGTGTGTCGCAATGCTTAATAAAGATAGTTAGAAAGTAACACAAATACAATAAAATCTTTAAAAACAATAAACACAGACGTAACTAGTTTCGACCTCCAATTTAAGAGATCATTATCACATCCCGAAATGATGACTTCCGAAATTGAAGGTCGAAACTAGTTACGTCTGATTTTATTGTTTTTAAAGGCTTTATTATATGCGTGTTACTTTTTAACTATCTTTATCATTTATTACAAAATTTTCAATTCTAAATTTATATATCATTAATAGATAAATACGTCTTTAGTTCGGTTAGCAATAAACATTTTACAATATTTTTTATTTTTTATTTTAACACGTTGTGTTTCGTAGGTCCTTATAAAACGTAAGGTCGTTTAGTTAATAATGATAATGAATTTACCGAAAAAAAAAAAACACTCAAAACGTATTTTTGTGTTAATTATTACGTTAAAGTAATACTGCCTTAGTTCCAGTTCTCAAATGATGGTTAATGGAACGTAATGTAATGGAATTCTTTGCCGAAACTCCGTTATAAAATTAGCATCGACTGAAACTACATTTCTTCACTTAAATTTTCCAACACGAGAATTCTGATCTGACTTAGCCAACTTTATACTTCACTGCCCTAAAAAGTCGTAAAATATGATTTAGTTATTTTTATTTTAATGTTAATCCAACGCAAGTGGTTCGCTAAGTGCTTTTTTTTTATCGTCTTCGAATTTTCCTTCCTACTTCACGTGCAAATGTAATTCAGTGAAAGAGGCTCTTTGTTTTTGAAATTCAAATCAAGAGAAAAAAAATTGACACACCGTTGTACATCAGAAGAGAACTTAGGCTAATTATATTCAATATTTACTGTGAAGTCATGTATAAAATAAAAGAGAAATATATTTTATTCTACTATATTACAAAAAAAAATACATCTCCGTCTCGATAGTTTCCAAATTATTTATTTAAATACTAGACTTTCATCACAGAAACAAGAAATTATTGTTAACATAAAAAAATGACCTTCATTTATTTTTCAAATCCTTTTACAAATTCCCCATTTCTGTGAAAACGCCGACCATTCCACGAAGATACCCGAGGAATACCGAGCGATTTGTGACGTCATTGGTTCTGTTGGCGGGAGTTCATTCTATTTAAAAAGTATCACACAAACAAACCAAAAAAAATGTAAGAAATTATGTTTTTTTTTATCTTTAAACAAATTAATTTCCGACTTCTAGTTTATAATTTAAACAACAATAAAAAATTTAAAATTTATCACAGCACTATCGAACAGTTTGAAAAATATTCGATTAAAACGACTGTCTTGTTTTCCATTTCCCGAATGAAACCAGTAAGCGAGTATTCAATTTCTTTATCCTAACATGAAAAATGATATTTTTTAATTAAATATACAACAATCAAAATAAGGATACTGAAAAGAAGTTAGTTATCTACTTTGATACAATAATTTTCACAGAATACAATTCTAACCTTAGGATTAATAATCGACTATTTAGTGTCGATATTTTTGAAGGCTAAATAATTATTTTAAATATTTATTTAAGAACATCAAAGAAAACTTTGAAAAAACTATAAAAAACACACAATAACTAAACAACAAAAATTTCACTGAGCTGATTTTAGATTAATTTTTGTTGTTTAGTTATTGTGTGTTTTTTATAGTTTTTCAAAGTTTTTCTTTGATGTTCTTAACATTGTACACACGTTTATTTTGATTTCATTACAAATATTTATTTAATTTAGAACAAAAATACAAAGTCAATACAGAATTGATTTAATATTCACTTTGTGTTCCCAAAGAAATTTTTAAGTTTCCATTTTTAAGAAATCCCATTTTTTCGCCGTTGAAGTTTTGAAACATTGCACAAAACAAGCAAGACTCAATCACGCATGCGTCGGTTGAAGAAGACGTCACACATCTTTTTCGCAAAGATTTATTTAGAGAATTTTTGAAAAGGTTTTTCTCAGCACTATTTCTTTAAATTAAGTGGGTTTTTATTTGCAATTCTTCATCTTTTTAACTTACTTTCTAAAGCTATTTTTTTTTTCTTTTTTTAAATTCGAAACTCGTCTAAATTGAAAATATCTCACCATAACTAAACAATCGTGTTTAATTTAATTTTTTTTTACTGCGCACTGATATTCTATTAACTGAAATAATAATGTAAATTTGTATTTGCAAAAAAACATCATAACTGCATACAAAAAAAGGTATCAAGTTTAGTTGGCAAGCCAACTTAAAATATCCTCGTGATTCCATCGCAAAAAAAAAAAAAAAATGATATGAGAAATGTAAAAGAAAAAAAATATTAATTGTTTATTAATCAAAAAAAGAAATGATCAGAAATAAGAACTTATTAAAAGTGAGATTAAAGAAAATAAAAATAAAAGTTCAAAGCTCAGCTGAGAAACGAAGAATATTAGAGAAAAGCGACATTTCTTTTCTTCAGATATCGTGAGTGCGCAAAGCGGCGGCCGCGCATAAGGCAGATGCTCTAGAACCTGGGTTCAAATCCCGGGGTGGGCATAGATTTTTATTTTCTTTCCTGTGTTTTCTGCTCCTTCGTCTGTCTCTTCTTTCGCCGTCTATGTCATCCTTGTGTTCGTCTTCTAATATGGGTTGGCGACAGGAAGGGCATCCGGTCGTACAGCCCTTCCAAAACCGACTATTGAACAAGAGAGACTTGCTCATCAGCGCCCCCACATAAAAGTGGGAAAAGCAGCAGGGCGAAAATCGTGATGTTGACATTGGATACTAAAGTTTGGTCCTTATCTCAGTATCTATAGGTTCGATATTCACAAAATTAATGGCAATCTTCCTTATTAGAGACTAAACGTTCTATTAAATTTTCAGGATCGTAGGATTCTTGATCACAGATGGACGTTCAATGGATTGTATTCGTATTTTGACTTAAAATTGCATACTAAGCATTTATTTGTTTTGTTTTGTTTAATGCTTGTGTTTCTTCTCCCCCCCCCCCCCTACAGCCTGAATACAAAAGTTAGAACAAACCCATAAAATTCTACGATAGCTAACTACCCCATAGAAATAAAAACGAAATCTTCTCATAGAAAAACTGAACCTTTTAGCCATGTTTTTGTCCTCCGATATCATTTAGTTCATTTTTTAATTGAGTTTTATTATTTACGCAATCTTTTCTCCGTGTTCCGTAAAGTGGTCCTACCACCTATGCTGTGATTCACTGACTATTTTATTCTGCAGATAAAGGAGCGTTAGGTCTACTTTAATTAGGATTATCCCGATTAATTGCTGAGAATTAAATAAATAACAACGGGGTCATAAAAGAAATGCTAATATTTTAACTATACTTCTGTATCATCAGTAATTGCCACAGACACATCGGAAATGTCATATAAACAGATGAAATTTCTAAATCACAATTTCATTAGCAAACTATTGGAAAGAGACTGGGGACAGCTTTAAAACGAGAGTTGGAGGCTGTAATCCAATATTAGAAATTATGGTGATGTTGACGATTTATTAATAGACCTTTTAGTAATCTAAATGCAATTTCGGTTAAATTGGATCTTTATATAACGAATCCGTTTCAACTAAAATCCATTAGATTCTAAACTATATTTTAAGATAATGGTGAAATTACCTTTAGTATAGTTTATTTAGAGTAGGAAAAACAGAAACTTGACTACAATGTATAGGCATGTCCAGCACATACGTCATCTTTGGTTGCGAGGGATATCTACATACTGAACTGCAGTTATTATATACGTACATCATATACAATGTACGTCGAAGTTGGTACGCTAACTATATCTTTACTGAATTTATCCACGAGATTTACAATATTGTATCAAAACTATATCCTCTTTAAAACTCAATTTTATCGTAGAAATGCAAGTTGATGCTGTAAGTTGATTGAGAAAAAAAAATACAATCTGTTGTAACGAACATCAGCTAAAACTGAAGCACTACTAAGTTAAACCAACGCATATTTTGAGAGACACATTTGCCATTCATGCACATCTAATTCAACGTCAAGTTATAATCTGCTAAACTAACATGAGTGAACATCGCAGCCCCTGATGTGGGAAGGAATTCATTTACCTGTTGTAATCTTGTCTGTTCTGTCTTCATTCATATGTGAAGCGTCAGGAGCTTCCATTTAAATGAGTAATGATTTAAAGAGATAGCACAAGACACAGTTCTTCGCCGCCATGTTGGACTAACTTATAACATCAGGTTGTACACATTCCATTAAGACGCAACTAGTTTAAATTTTTACTATTATTTAAGTGCTTAAAAGCTTTGAAATGGAAGAGAATGAAAATGTTTCATTATCAAAATGCTTATCCACTTACAACGTTTTAATTTTACATTTCGCTCATTTGCTGCAACAATGGCATAACTCAAAAAACATCATTGTCCAGAAAATGAGTTTGAAAGTTTTGAAAGTTAGTGAAATGTGATGACGCTATACTGACACAAGTGCTCTCTCGTGGCGAGTTTTAGAAGCTCAATTACGTTTTTTCTATCGCTAGAAAGAATTACAGCGACACATTCTTTATTTTTTTTTTGAAAACTACCTGAAAATAATCATTTTTTAGTTATGTCGTTGTTGTAGCAAATGAGCAATATATACGTACTTTAGGCTACAATCAAAGTTAAATTGAAACAGCATTTAAAAAAATAAAGCACAAAGCCATTACGAATTCATAATGTGGTTTTGAAACCTGGGACGTTTCATCTTTGTTCCCTAATTTGCATTGATTATTATATTTGTACTGTTTATATTTAGTTGAATGTTACAATAATATTGGAATAAAAAATTGATTTTTTTTTTTGTTTTATTGTTTTCACGACTTTCAAAAGACAGTAAAGAAATTTTAAGAAATAACATTATAAGGAAAGAGATTTTTTTAACTTCTTCTTGTATTATGATATCTAAATACAAATACAGTATTTTAAATTTTCTATTTCTGTGAAATTAAGTAAACCCGAAGTACTCTTTTCGAACTATGTTTTCTTTTTCTTTCTCTGGAAATATATTTTATTCTTATAAGTTTTTTTTCTCTCTCTTATGTTCACTGACAAGCTCTTAACACACTTGTTATAGGATTGAGAAGTCTGATTCAATTCCTTGAAGAGTTTGGAATTTTTCCTAGATATCTCTATCCACAAGAATCTTAGGGTCCACCCTGCCCTCTGTCAAATGGATACTAGTGTTACGTACTCGAACCTCGCAAACATCGGACTTTAACTCCGTACTCAACTTCGTCTGGATCTGCTGGTTATTTTGACAGTTAATTTATAATACGTCAATTCCACATTCCACTTGTAGTACTATCTGTTTATTAATAGAAAAAAAAATGTACACTAACCCTCGAAGAACACGATTAATTGGTTCCATGTTCTTTGAAACAGTGTTATTCGAGACTACAAAAAACGGGATTCCGTTTCAAGTGTAAAAATAAAAAATAATCAAAATAATGAAAAAATAACTAGATACAATTGGTTGAAAATCTTTCAAATATATAAATTGAATAATAATTTTGGTTCAAGATTGGAAAACTGTATAAAATATAAATTATTCAGTCAAATCAATTGGGAAAAATATAATTCTAAAACACTAAAAGTATTAAAAAAGTTAAAACTTCATTAATCGCTGACGTAATTGATGAGAATATTAAATTTTTAACTACTGTAATTTTATATCAAATAATATATGTATTTTATTCTTTTTCAAAAGAATTACTCGAAAATCGTGTAGTTTGAAACCGTGTAATTCGGGGGAAGGTATCCGTGTTCTTCAAGTACCGTGTTCTTCTTGAGTTAGGTGTATATTTAATTATCACGTGATTAGTTGGATCACATAAAGAATCATCCATTGAAATATCTATCCCCGCTTAAATTCATTAGGTTATAAATATTTATTAAGACAAATAAAACATTGAAACTTTAAGTTTCTGTAAACCTAATCCAACCCAAGTTTGTGCAACTGAAGATGTATCTCCCCTGACTCTTCTTGAGGTGGGGAACATCTTTAGAGTGCCCTGATTAGTGAAAAGGCGTCCATCTACTGGTCCCTGGTTCCGGGCGGCACTTTTCGATGTCCCTAAAGTCGCTTGTGTTCTTTGTTGTTTTACAGCACTGGGTAGAACAATCAGCAATGATGTCCAAGTGTTTTGGAGATCGGTCAGCAATTAACCACTGTATCACTCGTGCTATAAAATAATTACTAAACAACAAAAGAGGACATTAGGGAGAACGAAAATTGCGAAGAGCTTGTCCGCTCAATGAATGGACGCTACTTTTAACTGTCCTTCTCTTATAGAACCAAACGCAAGTAAACAAGGCCAAGTCTAATAAATCACTTGTCTAGCTCTATTGCTCGCGATGCCACGTGATGACTTTCTCCAGGAAATTAAGAGTCTACTCGGTTTTAAAATAGTTTATAATTGTTCAATGCTTTCTATTAAAAGCTGAGAAATGTACAAAAGACAGCGCATGATTTAAAAAAGTCACTTAAAAGGCCAACATACTAGCGTAAAAATAGACGTAATTTAAAATTGTAATTTAAAAAGGCTAGACGCCGTTTCGTCCCATACTACAGGACATTATGAACGGAAGTGCCTTTACAGTGCAAAGAGTCAATATGTAGGAGGCCGAAAGTAAAAACTTTTAGCATGCTTTTAGCTCGTAAATGTAACAGACAAATGCTATGTGATGTAGATGTTCAACTGTTAGAAGCACGTGATATCTTATATCAACAAATGAAAATAGCTGTCCTTATGCATATCAATTAAGATCAACTTAATCCTACAATACAAAACTGAGCTAGGATTATACCTAATACACCCTGAATAAATAACGAAGTAAAATCTAAAGAATTTTGAAAGTATGATTTTTTTAGAATGAAATTTATAACTGAACCGGAAGAGGAAATAATTATCACCAAGTCATGTGATCTTTGTAATACAGCTAACATCATTCATCGACAGTATAAAAAGGTGCTTATGAGTTAAATTCGGTTTACATTTATCGAATGCATAAAATAAAAGAAAAAGAGATATGTGTTGTTACCGCAGCAGCTGTTCATTTTCGCATATTCTGCTAATACTCTATCGTTCTGAACATAATCAGATTTGGCTTCATTTATCGTAATCTTTTCTATAATCTGTTTTTGAAGCTGTATCTGAGGGTTCATCTTTGTATGGATCATCGTCGCAAATGTATAAAGATGGTCATGAACTGTCTTGCCAAAATGTACGATATGACGGACATATTTATGAAAAAAAGAGATAAGGCAAAGGTCTGAGGCCTTCTGGCAATAAAGTCTCATATTGTAGAGAAAACCGTAGCTACATGTTTCATTTTTGGAAACTTCCTCTGAGACAGGAAGGGACCGCGGACTCGTATTTTTCTCTACAAGTGATAAGCTTTTCAGTAAGGTATCACTCATCTCCGTACAACTTATAGTTGGCTATAGAGGTGGCGGCGGGCGAAAGAACACAATTTTCTTAAAACTCTTTCACTTTTTTCTTGAGTACGGGTCGCTAAAAACAAAGCCAAGTACTGTATTAAGATTGATTTAGGCCACGTGTATTTACATAACGAAAATTACTTTGTGGCCTGCAACTTACACTACATAACAGCTTTTCGTGATTATCGCGTAAACCGATCCAAAGTTCAACCCAAAGAGCTGCTTTTTTTGGATAGAAAAACTTGTGGTCTATAAATTCTTATCTAATTACATCTAGTACTTTTGCTTGAAGATTTACGAGAAAGAAATTGTAATGGCGGCCATTATTTCAAAATGGCGATGAATTGGTGGATGCTTTAATACACAGACGGTAAACCAATCAGCTGTCATCAAGTAGCTTGCTGTCATGGAGTAGCTTGCAGCCAAAATAAAGGGGTCTATGTTTAAGTTGGACCATAACTAAGCTATGTACTGTTCGTTTTCGAAAGCGAGAGCACCACTGGCGGACGATTCTACTCCGCAAAGGGGTGATACGCTGAGATGGGAACTTTCCTAAGACCTGTTTTTCTTTTAGTACCTGTTATTTTTGCAATAGTATTTATTCTTTCCATAATTCTTTCCAGAAAAGCGCAAATAGAACCAGCTAGTAGTAAACTAACACTATAAAAAGTAAACATCCCCTCTTTGTTTCTCCTCACACCTACTCTGATGAAATCGAAGGAGACCTGACACATGCGCAAAAGCGTTGAAGGCTCTCGTAAACAAAACCGAACAGTACTAATATTTATGGAAATCTGTGCAGCCATTTTAGAGAGATACAAACAGACAAATGGACAAAAAAAGACCAACAAAGAATGAAAAATATCCAAGTGGAAGTAAGACTTCTTAGACTCACTCAATTACTATCTACTGAAACAAAACAAGTGATTATAATTTTGTGGTAAATTATAAATTTAAGGGCGACCCCTAATACCTAAAAAATTTAAAATAAAAATAAAAAAAAATACCGCATTCCTACAGTGTTAGGGCCTCTGAACACGATGGTGAAGTCCGTTTGTCGATCCGACCTTCCGTTCGGGAGTTGTTAGGGATGGATAGACACGGACAGACGGACAGAACAAACGCAATAGGCACCGATTTTGGTCGCTATCACAATAGCTCCCAAATGGGTCGCTAAAAATATTCGTATGGGAATTGTTTCTTTACCAGGGAAAACAGTCGAATTTTCCGAATCTAAATAAATAACATTCAGTATCAAAATCCCTGAAGAATTTTAAGTAGTGTGAATTGAATAGTAAATATCAAATCAAAAATAAGCTTTTATAATATATTACAATTTAATCTTTTTTCTAAAAGAATTCGTATCATTTAACTAATTGGCAAATATATGTTTGCTAATCAATAAGTTCGAAAACAATAAAGGAAAGAGATGTTTTTTTCAATTAAAATGTGCCACAGCAATGATTAAATGTTAAAAACTTAATTCTTTTCTCATTACTTGTCTCCAATACGCTACTCGTCACAGGCCCTTAGATTCGGTCTAATCTTGAAAATTTTGGTTGATAAAAGTGTTTCTTGAAGTACACAATATAACATGTGTGAAATATATTATGAAAAGAAATTTAACGTGCCCGATGATTCAAAGAATTGAGTAAGCAAACGAAGGCACAATGCTACAAGAAAGGATTCGCACCCTGAGTTGTCACCGGAAAGAGTTGTCACCGGTGAGTTGTCACCCTGAGTTGTCACCGACGTCCTTTCTTTTGTCACCGGGAAGAGACTGGGACTCTTCGTCCTTTTTAGGACTCATCAGCCAGCCAAACTCCACCGATGACAGACTCAGAAGGTGCGAGGGGTTAGCTTTCCCGTGACTCGCTCCCGAGAGCGGGAACTCCCCCGAAGAAATCCTAACCAAAAATTAAATAAAAAACAAAACACAACTATTCCTTGTCCTGCAATCTGCTAGGCGCAAAAGGAATTTAAATTCCCGCTCTCGGGAGCGAGTCCCGGGAAAGCTAACCCCTCGCCCTTTCTGAGTCTGTCATCGGTGGAGTTTGGCTGGCTGATGATTCCTAAAAAGGACGAAACGGTTCGTCCCAGTCTCTTCCCGGTGACAACTCAGGGTGCGAATCCTTTCTTGTAGCATTGTGCCTTCGTTTGCTTACTCAATTCCTTGAAATATATTATAATTGTAGAAATAAAGAGACCAACACACATATTAAAATTATTAAAAAATTTAATTAACATTTTTAATTTTTTAAAATGTACGTTACAACGGTTTCAGCTTGCCTGCGAGCCATTGACGCGTCTGAAACCGTTGTAACGTACATTTTAATGAGTGTGTTGACCTTTTTATTTCAACAGTCATAAAGTATTTCTTCTGGATTTATAATTCATATTACAAGATGTCATCTCGTTAATGAGTTAGAACGTGAGCAAAGTAGATTTAATCACAAGTCGAATATAAATTGCTTCTAGGAATGCAGAAGATCAAATTATCAAAATTCTCGATCCGAGAAACATCCTAAAACATCAAAATATCAAAATATCAGGGGACAATAAAAGAAAAAAATTAGCAAATTTTTCAGGCGAGTTGGTGTTTGATAAGAAAATTGTCCAGTTTTTGACAAGCTCCCTCCCACATTTAATTGATGAATCTGAACAAATTACGGAAGTACGTTAAAAGAAAAGAATACTTATGTGATGATATATGCAGTGATGTACTTAATAGGAGCCTCTCGGCCTAAGTGTATCCTGAAATTTCAGGATGCTATTTGGTTACTGTATAAATCAAATATGGATCAAATATTACTCGTGTTATAGCTGCTGTACATATACTCGAAAAATTGCCTCAAACTTCTTGATGTTATGTTTCCTTTCACGCTTCATTCGTAATCTCCTCTTCTTACGAGATCTTTCCTTTCTTTTTCTTTCTAAATTGGCGTTATTTTACACAGACAAGTGAACCTCTAGTGTCAAATCACGTTTTGTTCTCGTTGATAACGCGATTAAACATGGCGTAGCGGCGTGATGACGAAGACACTGGTTTTGCTATTTTAGTTTGCTATTAATGTTATTGATTTATCCAACTTTGCTTTAGAACAAAATTGCCTTTACTTCTAGAAGTTTCCTTGTCTATATAAACAATGCCGATTTGATTGAACGGAAACAGGAAACTGGCAAATTTTCTGGTTCGTTTTGGGCAAATTCTCGAGCAGAAGAAAAGCACGCATTAAAGTCAACAAAGAATCTTTCTTTAGTACACAGTATTATGATTTTTAGAAGCTTAAAATCGAATGACAAAAATACAGATGGCTACATAAACTTAGGGAAAAAGACAGCTGAGATCCTATCTCCGAAAGAATGTCGTAAATACGCCACTGATAATATGGCAGGATTGCTGAAAAATGCCTTTCGAACTGCTGAATCACTTAGATTCAAGAGAATTGACTTTTAGATGTCTTTCTGATCTAACTATACAATTTCTCTGTACGTCAGAAGGACAGATAACTTGGGTAAATATCGGGGGAGAGGCTTTTCTTTTTAGGTCTGTTTCTTTCGCTGGAGTACACACCAGATTGATCATGATGACCTCGTGGAAGAAGAGTCCAAGGAAGAGCCACCACTTAAGTTTGCCGGATTTTTCATTCGACGTCGGCCACGCGCGATTGGACACGAGACGATCCGTTATCAGGTGCATTAGGGGGCGAATCACTAGTTCGGGGTCATAGCAAGGCGGCATTAGTCACTGTCATTTCGAACCCGCTGCCATTAATATTTGCGAAAGTAATAAATCGGTGGTTATAATTCAGCCCATCCCTACTGGATATCCCCACGGGAGCCAGTGCAACGAATTGCGGATGCAGCGTCACCTTGCCGACAGAGGTCGCTTCATTGACAGTCTCAAGAGAAAAACGGCAGGGAAATGAATTATCCTGCGTCGATCCTACTTCGAAAATAAGATGGATGACTGTTCACCACGAAAAAGCAAAAATGTCAAGCCATAAATACTGACCCCTCTTTGGTTTTAAATTGATTTCAAATCCAATAGATTTTCGAAAAGAGAAAAATAATAAAAATAAAAAAAGAAGCTAAAACTCAAAAGGAAACGATGATCTTGGCTCGTTTTTGAATCTTTCACAAAATTTGATTTAGTTCTGTCTTGAACTAAGAAAAATGTCGCTGTAATTTATCAAAAGGAAGCGTTTTCAGAAATAATGAAATTTATTGAAAGTTTGCTTTGAACTTATTCATTTCCTAAATTCTTGTAATAGTTTTAAAGTCTATCTTCTGAAGGAAAGGTAGGCTTATAAGATCAGCATGTCTGTATTTCCTTCTCAACATAATAGTTTTTTAACTGGTCAACCGATCTTCTTGAAACTTGACTTGCATATAATAAAGAAGTCTTTTTTAAAATTATTAAAATTTACGAAATAGTTTCAAGTCCTTTCCAGGTTCCTTCGTCAACGTCTGGCTCAAGAATCTTGGCTATCACTATTTAGGAGAAACTGAACCTATCAACATTAGAAAGGCGAATTAACCTTTCTAATTCAACTTAATGGACCACTTGAGGATAGGCGGGGCTTCGTAGTTCCAAAATATCCCACCAGTCTACTTTTCGGCTTGTGTGATAAACAAAGCCATGTGCTTCGTTTTAACCCTAGTAGATATAGAGGCTGAACTAGAAGATTTGATTTGGATGCAACGATTGTAAGCCTTCCAAAATTTTCAGATTGGATATAGAGTTGATTATCGCCTATTGAAGAAGACGACAGCAATATATTTTCAAAGAAGGAATAATTTAATGGACCACTTGAGGATAGGCGGGGCTTCGTAGTTACAACATATCCCACCAGGCTACTGCTTCGCATGTGGGATAAACAAAGCCATGTGCTTTGTTTTAACCGGTGTAGATATAGAGGAAATATTATATTAAAGAAGGATATTCCAAGCGTTTTTACAGAATTATTACAATAAGGATCTGCACAGTACTGAACTATCCGTCTTGAAATTACAAAAATGACCATTTTTAAGTAATTCACACAAAGTTATATGTTTGTTTATCCCCATAAGCTCTCGCCGCATATGCTTACAGGTCAGACGTGACGTCGATAGGGGCGTAAACCTTAAGTGGTCCATTCTAAAGCTACGCGATCACCATCCAATTTTCCACTAACTGACGTCACGAGTCCGGCCAACTTTTTGTCAGCCTCGAACATCATCCAACTCGCTATTGAAGTCGGCCGTGATAGAAGGAGTCCCATAATGCAATGCGTCTCCCTCAGCAGATGTGAAAATTCGAAAAAATCGAGGTTTTGAAACCTCTCTGATAAATTCTGCCGCATACAATTACTGCATTTCAGTATAAACTTTATTTATGCAGGAAAGAAACTCGCAATACTCTGATATTCATTGAGTACGAACTTGTCTCCGAATCGAATCGGCGAACATCATTTTCAACGCCATTTCTTCCATGGGCGTGGCGTCACGACTGACGTGTTCCAACGCTGCCCTGTGATTGGGTAATTCCGACCGACTTCGAACCAACTTCAAAAGTTGCCCGTGCACAGCCAACTCGAGTTGGCGGATTAAAGTTGGTGCGAAGTCGCTGGAAAACTTGCTCAAAACTGTCTCTACCAACTCGTGACGTCAAAATCGGCCGACTAAGTTGGTGGAAAATCGGATGGTGTTCGCGGGGCTTAAGGTAACCGAAAAATCACTCAATCAAAAAAGGTAAGCTAATAAATATAAATGGAAGCATGACTAATGAGGCACGGAGTCGTAAACGAAAACTACTCCCCAAGAAAGCTAAGAACTAAATAACAATTTTGAAACAAAAATTATTAGTTTATTATGTTGTGCTATGTAAATTGTATTGTATTTTTAATAATATTAACAAGGACTCTCTTAAATTTTCTTGTCTGATCGTCCGGTCTCTTCCAAAAATAACTGGTTTTATATTTCCAGTCTATGTCCTGTACTGTACATATGTTCAGCAGTGTTAGACGCCATGTTGTCCACTTTATTGCTCTCGTGCTTTTTTATGCGAATTTCAAGGCCCGCCCTCCAGGATTCCCCAATATACAAACTGTCATTATTCTTGCATTTAATGCCATAAATACAATTGTTTATCTTGAGGCTGGAAGGAACTTGAAACTAATTCGTCAATATTATTAATTTAAATGATAGTGTGTTTTCGTGTCTTTTTTATTGTCTTTTTTATCATCAAGCTTTTGGAATACGTTAAACTTAGAATTTGACTTATGTATTTGAGAGATTTTCATAAATATTCGAGAGGAAAAAATATTAGAACGAAAGTTTTACTCAAATAATCAAAGGAAGCAGGTCTACTTGACCCTCTTTGTCATTAGTAATTCTTGTATACTCTGTCCAAAGAACCGTGAGCTCTGGAGGGGGGGGGGGTACAATTAACCTACTCTCGCATCACCATGCCCACACGCGCGCCGGTTTTACCTGTGGGCAATGGTTCTTCCCTGAGTCTCTATTGGGTCTTTTTCTTCAAAACTACGTTTTTTTAAATTGTTGCTTTTACTTAATATTTATTACAATTATTAAATTCTGTATGTCATTCCGTTCAAAAAGAGTCCAAACATGATGCAATTGTGATACTTCTAAGCATTTTAATGGTCAGTGAGTTAAAAAATAAACGACCATTGAAATAAAATTGTAATAAAAATTAAGTAAAGGTAACAATTTAAAAAAACGTAGTTTTGAAGAAAAAGGTACAATCGAGACTCAGGGAAGCACCATTGCCCACAGGTAAAACGGGCGGGCGTGTGGGTGTGGCGGTGCGAGAGTGGGTTAATTGTGCTCTCTCCCCTCCAGAGCTCACGGTTCTTTGGACAGAATTTAGATTTTTGGGAGCTGAATTTAAAAACGTAACTGGTTTTCCCTATCACGTGAGGGAAAAAGGTAGTTGGCCTAATATATCAATTATGAAACAAATAAAATTGAATGAAATTGAATAAATAGGGGAAAATTAATATATAACTTTAATAACTGAGCGTTTCATCAGGGAGTTGGTCTGGCTGATGAGTCCACAACAAAGACGAAACAGTCGTCCCAGAATCTCACCGATGAACGTTCAGATATTTTAAAATCATTTTTTATTCTTTTACATTTATTAACTTTTACTTTTTTTGATTTTAGTATTAGTAATTTTATTAATATACAAATAAAGCATGATTATCATGGAAGAAAAGAATTTATGGTAGTAAATTTGTTTTTATTGATTTCTTTAGTTATATCAATTTATAGAATGGATTAGCACAACAGGGCTAAGGGTTGCTGGAGCCTGACTCTCACTCATTCGCTTTCTATTCCAAGCAATGAAAGCCGATCCAATTTTTCATAGAGCTGGGTTGACCCTAGGACTCTGCAGGAGAACAAAATAAATCCCACTAGCGAAAAATACCCGACCTCTTCCGGGAATCGAACTCGAGTTCTTTATTCGCTTAATCTACAACCGATTAGAAAAACTCAGTTCGGAAATAAAAATTAAATTTAGAAATATACGAATTTAAATAAATTAAATGTAGGAGTAAAAAAAAATAAAAATGATAAAGCTTTTTGAGCTTTTGAAATTAATAATAAAAAAAATGAATTATTAAAGATGAACTAGTTTAAGTTATTAAAAAGTCCCGAAATGTGTCGCCTGTCTTTTTTTAAACTTTTGTTTTTTTAATTAAATTTAAATTAATTTGTGTGTTTCTTAGTCTTTTTAACGATTTTTTACGCATTAAAATTCACACATAGTTTAATGATTTTTTTTTTCATTAATTTAAATTTAAAACTTAAAAATTATTTGTGAACACTCTTCCAACGTACATGAATATTTATATATAATCTTTTGCCTCTGCTGAGCCAGTGCTCAATAGGCTGAAAAGGTTTTTTTAAAAGATATAAAAATAAAATTGAGTGAATATTTGATATATTACATTTTAGGGGTTATAGGGGGTCTTGTTTTTAATTTTTAATCTTTTTGGCATTGAGCATTTGAGAAAAAAACCATAAGGATGAGGTTTTGAAACGTCATGCAGTTTTATATTATTTATTCTATTTTAGAATTGATTTGTGTCGATTAAGTAGACGTATCAATAGATTATTCCGACACGTAAAACTTTTTTACATTGAGTGAATATTGTTTTTAATTTCAAAGCTGAGGGATGTGCTTTTATTATTCAGTATTAAACCTTCAGTACTTTATTTACAGCCTTTTATTTTAAAGCATGTTTTTTGTTTATATATTATACTCCATATTGGCAGACATGTAGATTTCAATTTAAATTGTGCACATGCGAGTTTTTTCTGTTATCTGTGACATCTAACAATTGTTTATTAATTTATAAAACATCATTAAGTTTTTGACAATTTCATTTTGTTGATAAATAATGAAAACGAAAAATTAGATTCGATTTCGAAAAAAAAAATTTTTTTCGTCAAAAATTAAATATAATTTTTTCGGCGATTGCTGATCCAGTTTTGAGCGAAAAGATGGGATATTTTCGAACTTTTACAAAAAATTAGTGGATGCAGTGGTTCTCCATGCGCATTTATTAAATACTAGCAGCAAAGCCTGTCGAACGACAGGCATAAAAAAAATCTGAAAAATCATTTTATTATCAACTATCAAATATAATGTAAATGTAATCTAAATACTGCGCTAACTTACGAACGAAGCTTCTACGGCAAAAATGGTTTTGAGTTTCGAAATCAGCGTAAACAACTGAGTAAGTACGCCAAATTTCATTAAAATGGATGCAGTGGTAACGAAATTATTTGGTTTTGAACGTATGTTTTGTTATAACTTCAGTTGTTTAGGTCTAAAATTTCACGGAACCAACATGGAATGACAAAATGAACTAATATTTCATCCAATTTGAGTACCCTTGATTCAATGGTACCATTGAGAACCTTGGATCTATCTTAATAGCTGAATTATATCGAGTTACAGACAGACAGACAGAAGGACAGACAGAAAGACATACAGACAGACGAAATTAGCAAATTATATAAGTTGATAAATAAATCACAACAGTAATAATTCCTCTTATCAAAAACGCGATCGAGTTGTCGAAATTCGAGAACACTTTTGAGGAAGAAACAAACAAACCGACAAAAAGATACAGAAGAAGGAATGTAAACATGTAATCTTTAATCATTTTCATTCCATAGCAGGATTCTTTTTTTATTTTTTTACCAATCTTTTGGTCGAATTTAGCAATTTTTTTTTTCATTTCAGTCGTCATCTGGGTTATTGAACGTTTTTGTATACTTTTCTGATTCCTTGGAAATCCATTTCTATTTTCAATTTCTATCTATATACATTTGCAATACTGTGACAAAATTTAAGGGGGACGGACGAAATTGCATTATTAAATGGGCGAATGCAAAATGGTGGTAGGGAGGAGCTGTACTCGTTGGTCTTCCCATGGCGTAGAACTTTGTGGAAAAAGCCGACATCCGATTTTAGGTGTTCACTGACCGGGTCAGGAAAATAGTGGTATTCGACAAAAGAGGGATCTCTCTACATCGGATGCGGTGTAGACATGCTGAATGAACTCAATGCAGGCATCGCTTTCATGGAATGCTTGCTCGGCATCAACTCTCCTGCAACCCCATTTATATGCCAATTCTATACCGAAGAGGATGTGATGAAAATTTTACTTCAGTTTTGAATTAAAACGGTTTGAATAAATAATTTCAATCAATAATAATGTCACTTTTAACTCAAGCATTTGATAGACTGCAAATTATAGGGACTCGCTTTGTGTTTGTGTTTGTCTTTGGTTTTATGTTTACTACAAAATTCTAAATCGACTTAGGTTTTTTATTTGTTTATTTTTGGAAAAATAAGAACCTGTGACCCCTCGAATGTCAGTTTGATCACTCCCACCAGAAGCCTCTCCAAAAAAAATCACTGTATTTATGTATCTAACTATGACTAATCGATTTCAACATAAAGGGTTTCCCATCGGCCCTTATAGACTCTTTGCTGCTTTTACTCCTCTCAATTTACATTCATTACGGCAAATACACACGTATATTTTCATAAAACTGATATTTTTCCATTTAAAAGTAAGTGCTTTTATCCATTCCCTTTTATTATCTTTGGGTTTTTTTTTCCGATAAATGTAGTGCCTTCTTAAACTTTTTCTCTGCAGTTAAATCGTTTTCTTTGATTTGCAGTAAAAATAGAAAACTTCCTTCAGAAATGGAGCACGTTTTCTTGTCGTAATTCACGGCGCCAAACTACAGGGGAGTTGATCAACTGTCTTCTCAATGCGGACACAGCCACCGATAAAATTGGCCGCGGTGTGAGTTGGACGACAATTGTCCAACACTTTATTTTCTGGTGTTCAGAGACGAAACTTTTGTCTTCCTCGTACTTCACCTTTCGTCGTCGAATTCTTTCTTTACTCAGAGATCAATCCATTTCCTCTCGATTGATAGACGACGAATCTAAATTTGTCTTTTTCTAGCTTTCGAAATCCTTTGTAAGATATCTAAACATAAATTCGCCTTTATTTTAAGCCTATTTTCTTGAGGAACATCTAAAAAAAAAATCAGTATCCTGGATGTCCACGTTTCTTCTAATAACTTTTCAACAGGTGAATGATTCTTCTTGAAACATAGCGTGCATATTTACAGTTAAGATACGATTCGACTTCCGCTTTTGAAATTTCCCGTGTGAAAACTAGAAACTAAAAAAAAAAATCCGTAGAAATTTATTAGAATCGAAACGATTCAATTCTATCAGTTTCCAACAGTGGATATTAATCCTGTTATTAATCCACTGTCATTTGTACTTGCTTTGATTTGATTAAAATTAACTGGATTTTATCAACTTAAGTATTTTGGGATTAATTACTTTTCATCAGATTAAACATTGAAAGATTGCATTTCACAGTCTTATAAATTTACTTACAATATTTTATTAATAAATTCATTTTTATATTTTTGTAAGTAAAAAAAAAATGATAAGTAAATAAATATATATATAAGTAATGAAATAAAGCATCATTATTTTAATAAAAGCAGATTCTTTGATATTTTAATATATTTTTTTTTAATATTTAAAACCAAAAATGATTTGGAACCTACAAAGCAACAGAAACTTAAAAATATAAGATAAGATTACTAAATGATGTTTAGATTCATTCAACCATTTATATATATTTATTTTTCTGCATAACTATTATTTTATCTTTTTCACTTTTTTTATAGTTAATTAACAGTTAATTATTATCGTGTAATGCTGTACTTGTTGTATTACTCCTTATAATGTAACTGTTGTATCTTAACCATTCGCAACACTTACAATTATATTAGTACCTACAAAGTGTGAATTGTACATTTTCAAAATGATCAAAAATATATCAGAATTTACTTTTGGCATTATAATTTCAATGTCGAAATGATAACTTTATGGACATAATCCTAAGGGGAAACGTTCAACAAGAAAAAGATATTATTTAATATATCTACATACATTAATCAGACTTGTTCTATAACCTGCAAACATCTAATGATCATCACTAATAAATTTTTCCATTGCAAATTTGTCTTGCGTAATTTCAAATTTCGGTTCACTGCTACTCCAATCTTCCACGCCTGCTACTCGCCAAAGAGCTTTTAGTATTTAGAACGTTTATAATGTTTAGCACTTAATTTGATTCTTTAGAGAGTATAAACATCGAAACGACATTCTATCTTTCAAGAATTTTCTTTTATGAGTCAGTTGATATACACTGAAAGGCCAAAAGTAATGGGATAGAAGTTAATAATGGGTTGATCCTGCTCCAGCCCTCAGAAGCGCTTCCTCTTGCCACGGCATGGAGTCAACGAGGTGCTGGAACCGTTCTGCAATGATGGTCGCGCACAAACCCTTTGCAGGATAGACCATAATTGTATTGCATTGGATGCAGTGATCGTTTCCATTGCATCTCACAAATGCTCCAAGGGGTTGATATCGGAGAGCCGGGAGGCCAAATCACGGTGGTGAAGTCTGTGGAGTGTTCCTCCATCCATCTGATGGCAACCACAAACTGGTGGCACTTTATCCCGTATCCTTTATCCTAAATACTCCTTCACCATCAGGAAACGTGAGAAGCATGAAGAGGTGCAGGTGATTTGCGAGAATGTCTACATATTGCAAGCCAGTCAGAGTACGCTCCTTACAGACGAATGGGCCTACGTCCGACCACGTGAACACGCCCCATAACCATCGCAGAAGCGCATGTATATGTGAATAGTACCTTGGGTACAGGAAGGGTCCTTGACATAAGGACCAAGGTCTCACGTTAAGTCTGGGCCACACTCTAACTCGCCCATCAGCGCGAAACACCTGGACC
>JAFIDM010060960.1:79617-111726 GCA_023159025.1 Thereuonema tuberculata
TTAAAACGAAGCACATGGCTTTGTTTATCGCACAAGCCAAAAAGTAGACTGGTGGGATATTTTGGAACTACGAAGCCCCGCCTATCCTCAAGTGGTCCATTAAATTGAATTAGAAAGGTTAATTCGCCTTTCTAATGTTGATTGGTTCAATTTCTCCTAAATAGTGGTAGCCAAGATTCTTGAGCCAGACGTTGACGAAGGAACCTGGAAAGGACTTGAAACTATTTCGTAAATTTTAATAATTTTAAAATTGACTTCTTTATTATATGCAAGTCAAGTTTCAAGAAGATCGGTTGACCAGTTAAAAAACTATTATGTTGAGAAGGAAATACAGACATGCTGATCTTATAAGCCTACCTTTCCTTCAGAACATAGACTTTAAAACTATTACGAGAATTTAGGAAATGAATAAGTTCAAAGGAAACTTTCAATAAATTTCTTTATTTCTAAAATCGCTTCCTTTTGATAAATTACAGCGACATTTTTCTTAGTTCAAGACAGAACCAAATCAAATTTTGTGAAAGATTCAAAAACGAGCCAAGATCATCGTTTCCTTTTGAGTTTTAGCTTCTTTTTTATTTTTGTTATTTTTCTCTTTTCGAAAATCTATTGGATTTGAAATCAATTTAAAACCAAAGAGGGGTCAGTATTTATGGCTTGACATTTTTGCTTCTTCGTGGTGAACAGACATCCATCTTATTTTCGAAGCAGGATCGAGGCAGGATAATTCATTTCCCTGCCGTTTTTCTCTTGAGACTGTCAATGAAGCGACCTCTGTCGGCAAGGTGACGCTGCATCCGCAATTCGTTGCACTGGCTCCCGTGAGGGTATCCAGTAGGGATGGGCTGAATTATAACCACCGATTTATTACTTTCGCAAATATTAATGGCAGCGGGTTCGAAATGACAGTGACTAATGCCGTCTTGCTTTGACCCCGAACTAGTGATTCGCCCCCTAATGCACCTGATAACGGATCGTCTCGTGTCCAATCGCGCGTGGCCGACGTCGAATGAAAAATCCGGCAAACTTAAGTGGTGGCTCTTCCTTGGACTCTTCTTCCACGAGGTCATCATGATCAATCTGGTGTGTACTCCAGCGAAAGAAACAGACCTAAAAAGAAAAGCCTTTTCCCTGATATTTACCCAAGTTATCTGTCCTTCTGACGTACAGAGAAATTGTATAGTTAGATCAGAAAGACGTCTAAAAGTCAATTCTCTTGAATCTAAGTGATTCAGCAGTTCGAAAGGCATTTTTCAGCAATCCTACCATATTATCAGTGGCGTATTTACGACATTCTTTCGGAAATAGGATCTCAGCTGTCTTTTTCCCTAAGTTTACGTAGCCATCTGTATTTTTTGTCATTCGATTTTAAGCTTCTAAAAATCATAATACTGTGTACTAAAGAAAGATTCTTTGTTGACTTTAATGCGTGCTTTTCTTCTGCTCGAGAATTTGCCCAAAACGAGCCAGAAAATTTGCCAGTTTCCTGTTTCAATCAAATCGGCATTGTTTACATAGGCAAGGAAACTTCTAGAAGTAAATGCAATTTTGTTCTAAAGCAAAGTTGGATAAATCAACAGCATTAATATCAAACTAAAATAGCAAAACCAGTGTCTTCGTCATCACGCCGCTACGCCATACTTAATCGCGTTATCAACGAGAACAAAACGTGATTTGACAATAAATGTTCACTTGTCTGTGTAAAGCTGGGCGAACATGAGGCAATATTTTGGGACAATCATGCCCAATTTGATTGCTGACAACCGTTTGCCCCAATTTGATTGCCCCAAACTGAACAATTTTGCCCCAATTTTATTGTCGATACAAAAGGAACAATTTTGCCCCAATTTTATTGTCGAGAAATATTGCTGGTTCGCGAGCGAATCACATGAACGGATGAAATCACGTGACAATGGTGACGTAGAAGGAAGGCGGGACTTGGCAAATCGGAAACTAACTCGCTCGCCGACCATGTTTTATGAGAGAGAAAACTTAAAATCAGCAGCATAGGTCGGCCCAAAAAAGATAATTCAAACAACAACATTTTGTCAATTGATAATGAAAGGATCGTAATTGATTTCTACCGCGGTAAGGCATTTAATACTAGATCGATTCTGTCCGTTCGTAACACGTTAGGCTTAACCGCAAGTACGCTTACACTCGATCGCTCCCATTTTATTCGCAAATAAATTGTATAAATAAAACCGATTTCGTACAATTGCTGGGAATATTGTTCCCAGTGCATTTATGCTCTGCTCGTGTGGTGTGTTTATAAGGCGTTCTCACTGAGTGTGTAATGACTAGGGCTGCCTAGTGAAACACGAAGCGGCAATATTCGTTCAGGGAAAACTCTGTGTTCGCGCTTGATCCCGGTTGTCAGCAATAAAATTGGGCCATATTGTCCCACAATATTGCCTATAATTGCTGTGTGTTCGCCCAGCTTTAAACAATGCCAATTTAGAAAGAAAAGAAAGGAAAGATCTCGTAAGAAGAGGAGATGACGAATGAAGCCTGATAGGAAACATAACAACAAGAAGCAGGTTTCCAGTTTGAGGCAATTTTTCGAGTATCTGTATAGCAGCTACAACACGAGTAATCAAATACCATCCATATTTGATTTATACAGTAATCAAATACCATCCTGAAATTTCAGGATACACTTACGCCGAGAGGTTAAATTGTATACTTCAAGAAACACTTTTATCAACCAAAATTTTCAAGATTAGACCGAATCTAAGGGCCTGTGACGAGTCTGAAACAATTCCCATACGAATATTTTCAGCGACCCATTTGGGAGCTATTGTGATAGCGATCAAAATCGGTGCCTATTGCGTTTGTTCTGTCCGTCCGTCCATCCGTGTCGATCCATCCCTAACAACTCCCGAACGGAAGGTCGGATCGTCAAACCGACTTCACCATCTTGTTCAGAGGCCCTAACACTGTAGGAATGCGGTATTTTTTTTTATTATTATTTTAAATTTTTTAGATATTACGGGTGGCCCTAACATTTATGCTTTAGCACAAAATTATATTCACTTGTTTTGTTTCAGTAGATCATAATTGAGTGAGTCTACGAAGTCTTACTTCCACTTGGACTTTTTCATTCTTTGTCGGTCTTTTTTTGCCCATTTGTCTGTTTGTATCTCTCTAAAATGGCTGCACAGATTTCCATAAATGTTAGTACTGTTCGGTTTTGTTTACGAGAGCCTTCAACGCTTTTGCGCATGTGTCAGGTCTCCTTCGATTTCATCAAAGTAGGTATGAGGAGAAACAAAGAAGGGGATGTTTACTTTTTATAGTGTTAGTTTACTACTAGCTGCGTTCTATTTGCGCTTTTCTGGAAAGAATTATGGAAAGAATAAATACTATTGCAAAAATAACAGGTACTAAAAGAAAAACAGGTCTTAGGAAAGTGCCCATCTCAGCGTATCACCCCTTTGCGGAGTAGAATCGTCTGCCAGTGGTGGTTCTCGCTTTCGAAAACGAACAGTACATAGCTTATTTACGGTCCAACTTAAACATAGACCTCTTTATTTTGGCTGCAAGCTCAATCTCCACTACTTGATGACAGCTGATTGGTTTACCGTCTGTGTATTAAAGTATCCACCAATTCATCGCCATTTTGAAATAATGGCCGCCATTACACTTTCTTTCTCGTAAATCTTCAAGCAAAAGTACTAGATGTAATTAGATAAGAATTTATAGACCACAAGTTTTTCTATCCAAAAAAAGCAGCTCTTTGGGTTGAACTTTGGATCGGTTTACGCGATAATCACGAAAAGCTGTTATGTAGTGTAAGTTGCAGGCCACAAAGTAATTTTCGTTATGTAAATACACGTGGCCTAAATCAATCTTAATACAGTACTTGGCTTTGTTTTTAGCGACCCGTACTCAAGAGAAAAGTGAAAGAGTTTTAAGAAAATTGTGTTCTTTCGCCCGCCGCCACCTCTGTAGCCAACTATAAGTTGTACGGAGATGAGTGATACCTTACTGAAAAGCTTATCACTTGTAAAGAAAAATACGAGTCCGCGGTCCCTTCCTGTCTCAGAGGAAGTTTCCAAAAATGAAACATGTAGCTACGGTTTTCTCTACAATATGATACTTTATTGCCAGAAGGCCTCAGACCTATGCCTTATCTCTTTTTTTCATAAATATGTCCGTCATATCGTACATTTTGGCAAGAAAGTTGATGACCATCTTTATACATTTGCGACGATGATCCATACAAAGATGAACCATCAGATACAGCTTTAAAAACAGATTATAGAAAAGATTACGATAAATGAAGCCAAATCCGATTATGTTCAGAGTATTAGCAGAATATGCGAAAATGAACAGCTGCTGCGGTAACAACACATATCTCGTTTTTCTTTTATTTTATGCATTCGATAAATTTAAACCGGATTTAACTCACAAGCACCTTTTTATAATGTCGATGAATGATGTTAGCTATTTTACAAAGATCACATGACTTGGTGATAATTATTTCCTCTTCCGGTTCAATTATAAATTTAATTCTAAAAAATCATACTTTCAAAATCCTTTAGATTTTACTTCGTTATTTATTCAGGGTGTATTAGGTATAATCCTAGCTCTGTTTTGCATTATAGGATTAGGTTGATCTTAATTGATAGGCATAAGGACAGCAATTTTCATTTGTTGATATAAGATATCACGTGCTTCTAACAGTTGAACATCTACGTCACATAGCATTTCTCTGTCAGTTATACTGTTACAATTTACGAGCTAAAAGCATACTAAAAGGTTTTAATTCCGGCCTCCTACATATTGACTCTTTTTGCAGTGTAATGGCACTTCCGTTGATAATGTCGTATAGTATGGAACGAAACGGCGCACAGTGGGGTATTTGGCTGATCTAGCTGGCCAAAATTATTTCTGTAGTTTCAATAGTTCAAAAAGTGTCTACCTACTGATTTATTGCATTCTAAGAGATTATCAATAGTTTTTATACAGAAAAATAAGATAATTGCATTTCCAAACGAACTACAGTAGACTCCCTCTTAACCGGACTTCGTTTAACCGGATCTCCGCTTTAACCGGCCGAATTTTTTATTATCAATAAAATGTAAAAAAATAGCTAAAAATAAAAAAAACACGTATTTCGTTATTTAGTATCATTATCGCATGTATTTCAGATACGGGGTGGTCCCGGAATGTCAATATGACAGTTGGCCGGGGGGGCGGGGGGAGTGGAATGCGGCTCAGTAATTGATAGGCACTTCTTGACCTTGACAATAGAAGGTATGGTATTGTCTGTTTGTTTAATGATATGTAACTTATAATAAAGTATAATGCATTGAATAAAATGACGCAATATTTTAATTGTGTATTTATTTATAAGATAAATGCATCCGAACTTTAATTTATTTCAGTTCTCCGGTTTAACCGGATTTTCGCTTAACCAAGACTTACCCTCGGTCCCATTTAAGCAGATTAAGAGGGAGTCTACTATATTTAATGTTTTGTTTTAAAACGAAAATGCAATTATCTAAAAATAAATTCACCAAAATTGATCAGCCGGATGATGTTGAGTATCATGGTTCTTCCTCAGAAGATACCTCTACTTCTTCTGAGGACTCTGTATCTTTAGATACATCTTTGTATGGGTCCACATGTAAAGGTTCAGCTGGAAGTAGCATTTCAAGCGTATCCTTTAAGACAGGTTTTGATTTCTTCCCCGATGTTGTCCTCATACCCGTTAAAAGAGGATCTGAGCTTACCAGTAGCCTGTTAAGAGGTTGCACCACTCACTACAAAACTTTCTTGCATAGTCCCGATTGCTGTACTATTTTTGGAATTTCAAAAGGTTTTTCTAATCCATCACAATTTTTTTTCAAGAAATGTATCTTCTTTCTTGTGTGCTGCCATCCATCTACATTTCAATTTAGACTTAATATATGAAAATGTGTGCTTCATTTTCTTTCTTTGTTCCTTTGAATAGTCTTCATAAGTGCAGAGATAATTTTCGACAAACTCCAATTTTTCATTAATACTAGGTAAGTTTTGCTGCTGCATCATGTTTAAATAGTTCTCTTCGAGTCATTATTGTGATAACCGATGATCCTCAATCAAAATAAAGACAATTTAAAATTAAAGTGAACTCGAGGTTGAAAAATTCACATTTTTGTAGTATGTATTTAATGACCATAAATCATGGACATTCTCGAAAAACCGCGAGAATCCGCATCTGATTTTTGCGGAATTGTTTCTTATAATCCTGTATCTTTGTATTAAAACAAAAAACATTACCGGGACGCACCCTGAAGTATAACAAATCTCTTCGAGATTGTTAAAGTTGGTTAAAAAAAAACCATAGAAAACAAACTTTTTTCAAAACACTATATCTGAATCAAAATCAAAATATTTAAAATAAAAATATTTCAAATTTATGCACATTTACCTGCTTTATCACAATCCATAATGATTTTCTTTAAATTATATTCCGAATGAAATATATTCAATGTAGAAAGTATGCCTATGCAACGAACGTCGAGAAAAGATGTGTGCAAATAACAAGACGATCAAGTTCAGACTTGTTCCATGCCACTGAGTTTGCACAGAGGGGTGAGGCAGGGATTGAATATTGTTCCCGGACTATTCCACTGTGTTATGGAAGCAATTATTTCTACTTAGAGTAAGTTTTACGAAATTGACTTTTGGCCAGCTAGATCGGCCAAATACACCACTGTGCGGCGTCTAGCCTTTTTAAATTACAATTTTAAATTACGTCTATTTTTATGCTAGTAGGTTGGCCTTTTAAGTGACTTTTTTAAATCATGCGCTGTCTTTTGTACATTTCTCAGCTTTTAATAGAATGCAATTGAACAATTATAAACTATTTTAAAACCGAGTAGACTTAATTTCCTGGAGAAAGTCATCACGTGGCATCGTGAGCAATATTGCTAGACAAGTGATTTATTAGACTTGGCCTTGTTTACTTGTGTTTGGTTCTATAAGAGAAGGACAGTTAAAAGTAGCGTCCATTCATTGAGCGGACAAGCTCTTCGCAATTTTCGTTCTCCCTAATGTCCTCTTTTGTTGTTTAGTAATTATTTTATAGCACGAGTGATACAGTGGTTAATTGCTGACCGATCTCCAAAACACTTGGACATCATTGCTGATTGTTCTACCCAGTGCTGTAAAACAACAAAGAACACGCGCGACTTTAGGGACATCGAAAAGTGCCGCCCGGAACCAGGGACCAGTAGATGGACGCCTTTTCACTAATCAGGGCACTCTAAAGATGTTCTCCACCTCAAGAGGAGTCACGGGAGATACATCTATAGTTGCACAAACTTGGGTTAGATTTAAAGAAACTTAAAGTTTCAATGTTTTATTTGTCTTAATAAATATTTATAACCTAATGAATTTAAGCTGGGATAGATATTTCAATGGATGATTCTTTATGTGATCCAACTAATCACGTGATAATAAATATACACCTAACCCACGAAGAACACGGTGCTTGAAGAACACGGATACCTTCCCACGAATTACACGGTTCCAAACTATACGATTTTCGAGTAATTCTTTTGAAAAAGAATAAAATATATATATTGTTTGATATAAAATTACAGTAGTTAAAAATTTAATATTCTCATCAATTATGTCAGCGATTAATGAAGTTTTAACTTTTTTAATACTTTTTAGTGTTTTAGAATTATATTTTTCCCAATTGATCATCATTATATATTATTTCTCAAAGGGTTTTTTTTGTCGGAACGCTATATTTCCTTTACTACTTCATCAAAATCAATGATTGAGGCATCATTTTGCAGATTACGTTCCCCGCTAATGACAAAAAATAAACAAATTGTTTAAAATTAATGTTTTCGTTAAAAAACTTTATTTTTAAAAACTTTTTATACAAATGTAGACACGCTTTAACAGAAGCGCCTTATTTTTCGAAAGTGAAAATATTGCTTTAGCGTTGTAACTTTCAAATCTTTCCTTTTTTGAATAAAAATGCACTTTAAATGATATTTCATCGTTTATTTAATAACAACAGATAAAAAAAAAAAACAAAGATTTATATTTTAATAAAAATAAACGATTTATTACAATAGAAACATAAAAATTAGTCAACTTCTCATATATTATTTTATATATTATTTCTCAAAGGGTTTTTTTTTGTCGGAACGCCATATTTCCTTTCCTACTTCATCAAAATCAATGATTGAGGCATCATTTTGAAGTACGTTCCCCGCTAATGACGAAAAATAAACAAATTGTTTAAAATTAATGTTTTCGTTAAAAAACTTTATTTTTAAAAACTTTTTATAAAAATGTAGACACGCTTTAACAAAGCGCCTTATTTTTCGAAAGCGAAAATATTGCTTTAGCGTTGTAACCTTCAAATATTTCCTTTTTTTGAATAAAAATGCACTTTAAATGATATTTCATCGTTTATTTAATAACAACAGATAAAAAAACAAACAAAGATTTATATTTTAATAAAAATAAACGATTTATAACAATAGAAACATAAAAATTAGTCAACTTCTCATATATTATTTCTCAAAGGTGTTTTTTTTATTTCCCTTAATACTTCATCGAAATCAATGATTGAGATATTTTCAAGATTACGTTCACCGCTAATGATGAAAAATAAACAGATTGTTTAAAATTAATGTTTTCGTTAAAAAAATTTATTTTAAAAATCTTTTTTGTAAAAATGTAGAAGGCAATCTATTGACAATCTGTTCATTTATTTATTTCCACATTACCATTCGGTGACTGATCAAGATACCATGCGAATTATTCGCACGGGTCAACTTTTTTATAAAACTTGAGAAGACGCCATCTATTGACAATGTGTTTAACTAACATGCACACATGTTATTGTTGGATTTGTTTATTATTTCTCAAAGGTGGTTTTTTGTTGCGAATTATTCGCACGGGTCAACTAGTTTGACTGAATAATTTATATTTTATATAGTTTTCCAATCTTAAACCAAAATTATTATTCAATTTATATATTTGAAAGATTTTCAACCAATTGTATCTAGTTATTTTTTCATTATTTTGATTATTTTTTATTTTCACACTTGAAACGGAATCCCGTTTTTTGTAGTCTCGAATAACACTGTTTCAAAGAACATGGAACCAATTAATCGTGTTCTTCGAGGATTAGTGTACATTTTTTTTCTATTAATAAACAGATAGTACTACAAGTGGAATGTGGAATTGACGTATTGTAAATTAACTGTCAAAAAACCCAGCAGATCCAGAGAAGTCCGATGTTTGCAAGGTTCGAGTACGTAACACTAGTATCCATTTGACAGAGGGCAGGGTGGACCCTAAAACTTATGTGGATAGAGATATCCAGGGAAAATTCCAAACTCTTCAAGGAATTGAATCAGACTTCTCAATCCTATAACAAGTGTGTTAAGAGCTTGTCAGTGAACATAAGAGAGAAAAAAAAACTTATAAGAACAAAATATATTACCAGAGAAAGACAAAGAAAACAGAGTTCGAAAAGAGTACTTCGGGTTTACTTAATTTCACAAAAATAGAAAATTTAAAATTCTGTATTTATATTTAGATATCATAATACAACAAGAAGTTAAAAAAATCTCTTTCCTTATAATGTTATTTCTCAAAATTTCTTTACTGTCTTTTGAAAGTCGTGAAAATAATAAAAACAAAAAAAAAATCAGTTTTTTATTCCAATACTATTGTAACATTCAACTAAATATAAACAGTACAAATATAATATACACTGCAATTAGGAAACAAAGATGAAACTTCCTAGGTTTCAAAACCCCATTATGAATTCGTAATGGCTTTGTGCTTTATTTTTTTAAATGCTGTTTCAATTTAACTTTGATTGTAGCCTAAAGTACATATATATATTGCTCATTTGCTGCAACAACGACATTACCCAAAAATGATTATTTTCACGTTGTTTTCAAAAAAAAAAAAATAAAGAATGTGTCGTTATAGTTCTTTCTAGCGATAGAAAAAACGTAATTGAGCTTCTAAAACTCGCCACGAGAGAGCACTTGTGTATAGCGTCATCACATTTCACTAACTTTCAAAACTTTCAAACTCATTTTCTGGACAATGATGTTTTTTGAGTTATGCCATTGTTGCAGCAAATGAGCGAAATGTAAAATTAAAATGTTCTAAGTGGATAAGCATTTTGATAATGAAACATTTTCATTCTCTTCCATTTCAAAGCTTTTAAGCACTTAAATAACAGTAAAAATTCAAACTAGTTGCGTCTTAATGGAATGTGTACAATCTGATGTTATAAGTTAGTCCAACATGGCGGCGAAAGAACTGTGTCTTGGGCTATCTCTTTAAATCATTACTCATTTAAATGTAAGCTCCTGACGCTTCACATATGAATGAAGACAGAACAGACAAGATTACAACAGGTAAATGAATTCCTTCCCACATCAGGGGCTGCGATGTTCACTCATGTTAGTTTAGCAGATTATAACTTGACGTTGAATTAGATGTGCATGAATGGCAAATGTGCCTCTCAAAATATGCGTTGGTTTAACTTAGTAGTGCTTCAGTTTTAGCTGATGTTCGTTACAACAGATTGTATTTTTTTTTCTCAATCAATTTACAGCATCAACTTGCATTTCTACGATAAAATTGAGTTTTAAAGAGGATATAGTTTTGATACAATATTGTAAATCTCGCAGATAAATTCAGTAAAGATATAGTTAGCGTACCAACTTCGACGTACATCGTATATGGTGTATGTATATAATAACTGTATGTATATGATGCAGTTTAGTATGTAGATATCCCTCGCAACCAAAGATGACGTATGTGCGGGACATGCCTGTACACTGTAGGCAAGTTTCTGCTTTTCCCTACTCTAAATAAACTATACTAAACTATACTAATTTCACCATTATCTTTAAATATAGTTTAGAATCTAATGGATTTTAGTTGAAACGGATTCGTTATATAAAGATCCAATTTAACCGAAATTGCATTTAGATTACTAAAAGGCCTATTAATAAATCGTCAACATCACCATAATTTCTAATATTGCCTCCAACTCTCGTTTTAAAGCTGTCCCCCGTCTCTTTCCAATAGTTTGCTAATGAAATTGTGATTTAGAAATTTCATCTGTTTATATGACATTTCCGATGTGTCTGTGGCAATTACTGATGATAGAGAAGTACAGTTAAAATATTAGCATTTCTTTCATGACCCCGTTGTTATTTATTTAATTCTCAGCAATTAATCGGAATAATCCTAATTAAAGTAGACCTAACGCTCCTTTATCTGCAGAATAAAATAGTCAGTGAATCACAACATAGGTGGTAGGACCACTTTACGAAACATGGAGAAAAGATTGCTTAAATAATAAAACTCATTTAAAAAATTAACTAAATGATATCGGAGGACAAACATATGGCTAAAAGGTTCATTTTTATATGACAAGATTTCTTTTTTATTTCTGTGTGGTAGTTAGCTATCGTAGAATATTACGGGTTTGTTCTAACGTTTGTATTCAGGATGTAGGAGGAGAGAAGAAACACAAGTATTAAACAAAACAAAAACAAAAAAATGCTTAGAATGCAATTGTAAGTCAAAACACGAATACAATCCATTGAACGTCCATCTGTGATCAAGAATCCTACGATCCTGAAAATTTAATAGAATGTTTAGTCTCTAATAAGGAAAATTGCCATTAATTTTGTGAATATCGAACCTATAGATACTGAGATAAGGATCAAAATTGCCAAACTTTAGTATCCATTGTCAGCATCACGATTTTCGCTCTGCTGCTTTTCCCACTTTTCGTGTGGGGTCGCTGATGAGCAAGTCTCTCTTGTTCAATAGTCGGTTTTGGCAAGGGCTGTACGACCGGATGCCCTTCCTGTCGCCAACCCATATTAGAAGACAAACCCAAAGATGACATAGACGGCGAAAGAAGACCAGGCGAAGGAGCAGAAAACCCAGGAAAGAAAATAAAAATCCACGCCCACGCCGGGATTTGAACCCAGGTTCTAGAGCATCTGCCTTATGAGCGGCCGCCGCTTTGAGCACTCACGATATCTGAAGAAAAGAAATGTCGCTTTTCTCTAATATTCTTCGTTTCTCAGTTGAGCTTTGAACTTCTATTTTTATTTTCTTTAATCTCACTTTTTAATAAGTTCTTATTTCTGATCATTTTTTTTTTGATTAGTAAACAATTAATATTTTTTTTTCTTTTACATTTCTCTTATCATTTTTTTTTGCGATAAAATCATGAGGATATTTTAAGTTGGCTTGCCAACTAAACTTGATACCTTTTTTGTATGCAGTTATGATGTATATTTCTAAATACAAATTTACATTATTATTTCAGTTAATAGAATATCAGTGCGCAGTAAACAAAAATTAAATTAAACACGATTGTTTAGTTATGGTGAGATATTTTCAATTTAGAGGAGTTTCGATTTAAAAAAAAAAATAGAATTAGAAAGTAAGTTAAAAAGATGAAGATAGCAAATAAAATCCCACTTAATTTAAAGAAATAGTGCTGAGAAAAGCTTTTCAAACATTCTCTAAATAAATCTTTGCGAAAAGATGTGTGACGTCTTCTTCAACCGACGCATGCGTGATTGAGTCTTGCTTGTTTTGTGCAATGTTTCAAAACTTCAACGGCGAAAAAATGGGATTTCTTAAAAATGGAAACTTAAAAATTTCTTTGGGAACACAAAGTGAATATTAAATCAATTCTGTATTGACTTTGTATTTTTGTTCTAAATTAAATAAATATTTGTAATGAAATCAAAATAAACGTGTGTACAATGTTAAGAACATCAAAGAAAAACTTTGAAAAACTATAAAAAACACACAATAACTAAACAACAAAAATTAATCTAAAATCAGCTCAGTGAAATTTTTGTTGTTTAGTTATTGTGTGTTTTTTATAGTTTTTTCAAAGTTTTCTTTGATGTTCTTAAATAAATATTTAAAATAATTATTTAGCCTTCAAAAATATCGACACTAAATAGTCGATTATTAATCCTAAGGTTAGAATTGTATTCTGTGAAAATTATTGTATCAAAGTAGATAACTAACTTCTTTTCAGTATCCTTATTTTGATTGTTGTATATTTAATTAAAAAATATCATTTTTCATGTTAGGGTAAAGAAATTGAATACTCGCTTACTGGTTTCATTCGGGAAATGGAAAACAAGACAGTCGTTTTAATCGAATATTTTTCAAACTGTTCGATAGTGCTGTGATAAATTTTAAATTTTTTATTGTTGTTTAAATTATAAACTAGAAGTCGGAAATTAATTTGTTTAAAGATAAAAAAAAAACATAATTTCTTACATTTTTTATGGTTTGTTTGTGTGATACTTTTTAAATAGAATGAACTCCCGCCAACAGAACCAATGACGTCAGAAATCGCTCGGTATTCCTCGGGTATCTTCGTGGAATGGTCGGCGTTTTTACAGAAATGAGGAATTTGTAAAAGGATTTGAAAAATAAATGAAGGCCATTTTTTTATATTAACAATAATTTCTTGTTTCTGTGATGAAAGTCTAGTATTTAAATAAATAATTTGGAAACTATCGAGACGGAGATGTATTTTTTTTGGGTAATATAGTAGAATAAAATATAATTCTCTTTTATTTTATACATGACTTCACAGTAAATATTGAATGTAATTAGCCTAAGTTCTCTTCTGATGTACAACGGTGTGTCAATTTTTTTCTCTTGATTTGAATTTCAAAAACAAAGAGCCTCTTTCACTGAATTACATTTGCACGTGAAGTAGGAAGGAAAATTCGAAGACGATAAAAAAAAAGCACTTAGCGAACCACTTGCGTTGGATTAACATTAAAATAAAAATAACTAAATCATATTTTACGACTTTTTAGGGCAGTGAAGTATAAAGTTGGCTAAGTCAGATCAGAATTCTCGTGTTGGAAAATTTATGTGAAGAAATGTAGTTTCAGTCGATGCTAATTTTATAACGGAGTTTCGGCAAAGAATTCCATTACATTACGTTCCATTAACCATCATTTGAGAACTGGAACTAAGGCAGTATTACTTTAACGTAATAATTAACACAAAAACACGTTTTTGAGTGTGTTTTTTTCGGTAAATTGATTATCATTATTAACTAAGCGACCTTACGTTTTATAAGGACTTACGAAACACAACGTGTTAAAATAAATAAAAAAAATGGTAAAATGCTTATTGCTAACCGAACTAAAGACGTATTTATCTATTAATGATATATAAATTTAGAATTGAAAATTTTATAATAAATGATAAAGATAGTTAAAAAGTAACACGCATATAATAAAGCCTTTAAAAATAATAAAATCAGACGTAACTAGTTTCGACCTTCAATTTCGGAAGTCATCATTTCGGGATGTGATGATGATGATCTCTTAAATTGGAGGTCGAAACTAGTTACGTCTGTGTTTATTGTTTTTAAAGATTTTATTGTATTTGTGTTACTTTCTAACTATCTTTATTAAGCATTGCGACACACGTTAAATCTTTACCATCCATATATATAAAAGAAAACATTGGCTGTGTGTTCTGTCCGCTGCTCCTCCTAAACCATAAGACACAGAAATACAAATAAGGTTTGCAATGTTAATTGCAATGAGGATGCCTATATTTAATTTTTCATCGACGTGGGTCAACCGTAAGTCACGTAAAGTACGGTAAAAGGCTAAACCGTTGATTTTTGGTCAACTTCCCTGCCATACACATTCACCACACACCGGGCACTTGATCTTGGATTCCTTTATAACAAAACATTGCAGGTTTAGGCCTAGTTTACAGGCTTGCTAGTTATTTCTAAATTCTAATGTTATCTAACCTGGACAAATATTATCGTTAAACTGAGCTGTGGATAGACAGAAGGAGGGGAATGTAATCTCTTCCATCCCATTGCATTCCATTAAAAAAGAAACGAAGAAAGAAAGGAAAAATATTTTTATGTGGTTGGTTTCTGGGGACCAGTATTATTTTTTTTTCCTTTTTCATATTTCCCTTATTCTCAATGCCTGAACACGCTACTGATTGAAATATTTCCTTATAGAGATTACATTTGAATTGATATTAAGTTCTATAGTATTAGTTTCAGGATAAACTAAAAGCCCAGTTGGTCAAGAATAGCTTTGGAGTCTATATCTGGTGCACCTTACACCTGATGTGTCTTCATTGTTGGTAGACTCGTTTAACATTTTCCATTTAACGTGGCAACTAAATGGAAAAGGGGCTTGCCTGGAGAAGTATATCATCAAAATAATGATTTCAGAAAGATTCAAATAGGACATGTTTATTCTCGGTGATTTCTTACTTCTGAAGTAGCATAACATCTCTCCGGGTACTGTTCTTGGAATTTCCATGAAAAGTTATTATTGTTTTTATAAGAATTAAAATGCCTACGCACACCGGGCACGTGACCATTCCGAGATCGTTTTCTCAGTCACCAGGGAAGCCGAGTGGGTGGCCACTAATTAAAATTGACATTAACATTTAAAAAAAATACAGTATTAAAAACTGACACAACAGTTTTCTCTTGTCAGTTGTCAAGCCTTTTCAAATGTTATTATTATGTTTGTATGTTTCAAACCTAGGGTTTCCCCAGCAAAGACAACATGGCGGTTCAAGGACCAAAGCACATATTGCCAAGTGTAAAGACGTGTGCAAGAATGATTAGGGATGTGTAGTTGTGTCCATAAATTTCCTAACTATGCGTGTTGTGTTGAGTATGACAGCCTTCCGCAGTTGTGCATAAGTGTTTTTGTGAAGTCCTAGTGTGCTTAGAGTGTGGTGCAATGTGGGGGGCACCAGACCAATGGCGGACAGGACGATGGGTACAACATGTACTCGGTCCTGCCTCCACTGCTTTTGCAGCTCGTGTGCTAGGTCGGTGTATTTACTGATCTTGTCTGCGTGAGTTTTCTGCATGTTCTTGCTGATAGGCACTGAAATATCAATGAGATAGGTCTGTTTGTTGACCTTATCAACAAGTGTAATGTCAGGTCTGCTGTGATGTATGGTTTTGTCTGTGTGAATGGGGCGATCCCAGTGCAGCTTATGTTAGGATGACCCTAATACGCTTTGTGGTAAGTACTTGTAGTACGGAACCGTGTTCTTAATCAGTGAGTGAGTGTGTGCTAGCTGTTGATGAACAATCGACGCTACCTGTTGATGAACAATCGATGCTACCCGATTGTGTCGATGGAGGTAATCTGTTTGGGAGAGAAGGGGACAGCCTGATCTTATGTGGTCGATTATTATTATTACTATTATTATTGGATGCTTATCTGCCTATGTGTAACTTGCATTGAACCCAGATTCAAATATGGTTGCCGAGTTGCCAGGCCTCTGCCAACATATCTCCAGTACTCCTGAACTGCTTTAAAAGACACAGCAATTGAGACACTGCTGAAACATCAGTTGCTATCAAACTATTGATTACTCTAATACTACCTAAAAAAGTTTGACTGACATAGTTTTCGCAATTTTAAAATAAATCGAACAGATAAGCCTTTGAAATTGGACAGATAAGCTTTCCAAAAATATACCCCTAAAAGACCCTTCTTTTTTTTTTCAATTCGATCAATCGGACGTGGATTGATTACAAAATAAACATTCCTTCAACTTCATTACTAGTTATGATTACCTTGGTGTTGGTGGAATAGAGTTGTGCGGAAATATATTGGCGTAATACGGCTGCTGGAGCCTGTCACGAAGATTACAGTGGATCGATATGGACAAAATACGGCGAAGCCAGAGGCAGCTCGACCTATGAGCTAATGAGAGCAGCCGATTCTCCCGGGAAAGATGGAGGCAAAGGCTGTATTTTGAGAAACACAGCGCCCTTCATTAATCTTCTTTGCTCTTTTATCGGCATAAACTTTGCCCTAAAAACTTTGCCCAAACTCGAGTTGTTATCAGTTTGAGGTGGAAGATATCAGTGAAGCGAGATTATGGAATAAATTACACTTTTTTTCTATAAAACTATTGCCAGAGTTTGCTGAATTAATTACTATAATCCATTTTGCACTCGATTTTTCTGCCGGAAAACATTAATTAAATAATATCAGGAAATTTAATTCTTGTTTTCCAAAACTGAGAACTACTTAGGTACGAGTCACGGAGTACACTGCCTTGCAATAGAAAAGGAGCACTTTGTGATATTTCGAAATTCGTTGGTAAAATAGAATTGAGAGGATTCCACTTCAGTTACTTAGGAAATCGTCTCAATTCATTTCAGCTCTCGTATGTAACGAGAGGTGACACCTTGAAAGAATGTTGTTCTAGAGTGTTTACAGTAGTTGGAACTAAAGACATTTGATGGAAGAATGTGAATGGAAATTTGAAAGAAATAGAAGTACGAGTGTCTATATATAGATCTATGCCACTCCAAGGCTTCTAAGCAACTCCGTAAGATATGCAGCAGATGTATCTGTCTCATATTGATAGGAGAGATAAAAAAAATATTTGAGAATAGGAAAGAGAGTAGGAGAAATTATTCCTTCACATATCATTATCAAAATTCCAAAAGAAGTTTCTCGAACCTTCCATTTAACGTGGGATTAAATGTTATAAAACTCGAACGAAGTCTGAAGCAACTGTTATAAAGTTCTTACTTCATGTGTCTAAATTTTCCAAGTAAATGAAAGCCGACGCTGATAATCGATAAGATAGGCCCGGCACCATGTTTCTGACATTTTTGGTTCTGTGTCACTTCCTCTGCAGGGCTCTGGGGTTGGCTCCCGATGAGTCAAAGGGACCCATTGAACCAAACTGTCCCACCCACGAAGGAGGCGTCATTGTGTGCCTACTGCTGCCACTTCCTCCTCCCGAAGGTGAAGAAGCTGCTGAAGCAGAAGATGAAGAAGAAGACGACGAAGAATTAGAATGTACTGAAGAAGATGAAGAGGGAGAAATTTTTTTTTTTTTTTTTACTCTTATTAACAGTTTTTTAGTCTTAATCAAGGAATTATTCTGTCATCATCATAATTCTGTCATCATAAGTTTCAGCCTTACCTCCCGCGACCCCAAGGGACTGCCTAGGCCGTGGGACACTTGAATTTTAATACTGAGGTTTTTATGCCTGGTAGTTGTATATTTCAAAACTTTCGATCTGATTTATTTAATTACACATCGATATAACAATAACTCATCATATTTAATGTAGATTATGCTAAGTTAAAAAATAAAGTATTCATTACGTAATTATATGAACATTTCATTGAAATGATCTCATTTTAGTTCAGTTATTTTGACGACTTTTGTTTTTGAAGTTTTAATTTTGCATAGTTTAAGATATTTATTTGAAAATATCAAAAAATATATTTTAAAAGGTTAGTTAAACGTATTAAAATAATATCTTAATTACTTTTTAAAATTAAAATTTATAATTTGCTAAATTACTGGAAGCTCAAGTCTCCCAGTAATTTGTAATAAATTTAGACAGTAGGTCTACCATTCAGTTACAAAAAAATAAAAAAACGCACATAACTAAACAAAACACAAATATTCACTGAGCTATTTTTGGTATTTGTACTGGGAATCGGAGACAGTACTGTTTCGATGTTGACCTCTCATCAGTCCGATCCACCCAGTATACCTAGCTCAGTGAAATAGGACAATATATAAAACGGACAAACATACAAATCAATGATCCCTCATTTAAAAAAACATCAAAACAAAATCAAGATTTTATCACCTTACCCCCTTTTATTCCTGATTTTGTTTTGATGTTTTTTTAATTGAGGGTTCATTGATTTGTATGTTTGTCCGTTTTGTATATTGCCCTATTTCACTGAACTAGGTGCACTGGGCGGATCAGACTGATGAGAGGTAAACAAACCTCGAAACAGTACTGTCTCCGATTCCCAGTACAAATACCAAAAATAGCTCAGTGAATATTTGTGTTTTGTTTAGTTTCGTGCGTTTTTGTTTTCTTTTAGTGTAAAAACTGTAATATCACAAGTTAAATTTCATTTGTAGTTACAAAAAAAAATTGCCGTAATTTGAAGCTAGATTAAATATTCTTACAAATAAAAACAAAAATTTTTGTTGAAAAAACTCTGAATCCGAATTCACTTAACAAATGCTAGATGAATCGCTTCCAGTTTTCTTTTCATTCCCTTCGTTAGATTGGATTTTTTTTTTTTTTATCATATGTCTTTTAATTCACTTCTGTTTTAATTGTTTTCTTTCTTTTTTTTTTTTTTTCTTTAAAAAAACACGAATGTATTTTAGATGATGTTGACCAAATCTTGATTTCGAGATAGAAAGTACCTTTTTTTTTAGAGACAGAAATATACATGAAAACTAAAAAAAGCTCCTTGAAATTCTCGAAGTAAATTGAACACGCTTTTCAATTACTATTATTTTTTCTTTGTTTTTATTCTATGCATTGTTTGAGCAAATACGAATTTACATTCTAAAATGAAAGGGTCATGTTTGAATAATTGATGAAGCTTCTGCGCCATGTGGCTGAAAAATTATGCAAGTCTGTGTCTGACCTAAAAAAAGCAAAATACTAGTAAATAAATTAATGAAAAATAATTTCTGGTCCTTGCAGAATAAAAATAATTATAAGATACAAATTTTGAGCGTTTAATCTTCCTTTAGCAATATTTTCGTTTATAGAATTTTTAATTTTTCCCTAAAAAGTATCAATAGAAAATCATTTCCGTTTCTTACGATGATCTTCATTATTATTACAATTATCGAAGGACACCATTTCTTTAATGTTTTACATAAAATTTTCATGATTTTATAGAAGAGTATCTATTCCTATCTGCAGTCTAAGATTAGATCTCACGCATTCATATGAAATTCATCGAAAACTTTTCAAATACAACGGAAAAGAATCTGTGTTATTCATAACTATGCACGTCAAGCCTCAAGAAGATCAAATGTTGTGTACTTAAAGTCACACAAGATACGCTTCATTTTACATATACCGGGTGATTCATCAAGTACTGGAAAGTACTGGTGGTTTTCACCGTCCCATATCTTTTAAACTACTGCTCATAAAAGCCTGAAACTTTTTATATAAAATTGTCAAACATATATGAGTTATATTTTCATGTTATTATTTATTCAATATTATTGAAATTCATTTATTTGCGCTCAAACACCGTATATTCAAATATCGTATATTTAAATAACTGTTGTGATGTTGTTGAAACTCTAAAAGTCTGGATCCAATATTCAAATGATACAGAAATCTAATTAGGAAAATTTAATCTAAACACTTTTGTCGTTAATTCCTTTGTTTAATTTTTAAAAAAAAAACTGTATTTTTTGAAAATGCATTCTGACAAATGACTTTTTTGAGAGACAGTCGAATAATTTTTTGGGATAATAATTTCCATATATTGGGGGTGTTTGAATGCAAATAAAATGAATTTCAATAATAATGAATAAATAATAACATGAAAGTATAACTCTTATATGTTTGACGATTTTATATAAAAAGTTTCAGATTTTTATGAGCAGTAGTTTAAAAGATATGGGACGGTGAAAACCACCAGGACTTACGAATCACCCAGTAAAGACATTTCAGTCGATTTAATATCTAAGAAGATTAATATTAATATCTAATATCTAAGATATTTTACTTTAATATGATATTTCTTTTCGTTTTACAGGAAACTTCTTCAGGACAGGAAAAAACTTTTGCTCTTCCTCTTTAGAATTCGTAAATAATCACTAACCTGAGGAAGTGTGCTGTGTAAGGAAAAGAAATATCGTAAAAAAGATATCGTATTAAATGAAGTAGTGTCGACTGAAATACCTATATATAAATATATTATTAAGAATATTACAGGAGTTCTCTCATTTTGTCTCCTAAAAACGATTATCGAAATGATTTTTCTTTTGTTTTTGAAAGGAGATGAGATAATGTCTCGTATTACACAAATAAAAATTTCAAAAAGTTCACTGGTACAGAAGTTATTAAGAAATACACACACACATTTTTAAACCTTCTTTACATTTGTAGATAGCTATTTTGTTAGTTAAGAAGTAAACATACACTCACACAAACACGCAAATTACTTACATGAACATACAAAACAAACGCATACATTTACCTACACAAAGTCATCTATTTTCGTTTCTTTAGATTCCTTTTTTTAGTAATTAAATACACATACAATTACAAATACATACACATAGATACACAGCAAAAGTTCTATTTATAAGATGGAATAAAATCAATATTATTAAATACCTTTCTATTTATTACCAGAGATATGAAATTTAAAACAAAATTTAATGATAGGCAAACTACAGTCGGACCTCTATTTAACGAACCTCTATTTTGCGAATTTCTCTATTTTGCGAACTTTTCTTTGGAACCAAGAACATTTTGCTAATTTCTTCTTAAAATAACCTCCAAATAGCGAAGTGCGTTTTCTATTTAACGAACTTTTTCGTGGTATCTATTTTTTTTTTTTCTCCTTGAAATGTTTTTATTATTAATATTCCCTTAGAGGAAATGAAAGAAATGTGGATACAGCTGAAGGAAAAAGAAGAAATTAACGATGATGTGCTGATTGATGATTATCTTTCACTTGATTTTGAAGTTGAGACCTCGGAATCATTAACTGAATCGGATATTTTGGACAGTGTGAAAAATAAAAAACAATACAGCTACGAATTGCGATGAAGATGATAAAAATGGAAATGATCATGATGCGAAATAAAAAAAAAAAAAAAAAAAAAAAAAAACCTTCTTACGATGAAATGCTAAAATTATTTGAAACAATCCGACGCGGATTACAATTTGAAGAAAATACTGAAGGGGTTTTCAGTGCATTGCAAAGATGTGAGACGTACTATGAGCGAAAACACTTTTTCAAAAAAAAAAAACCTCAAGACAAAATTAAGAGATTTTATTAGTAAAATTTAAGTATGCATGTGGTAATGTATGCTTTATGTCATTAAAATTAATACTTTTTTAATAATATTTCTTGTTTATGTATTTTAAATCTGTTTCATGTAGTTTTAAAGTAATTTTAAAAGGTGAATCTCTTTTTAACGAATTTTCCATATAACGAACTTTTTTTCGGAATTTAGCGACTTCGTTAAATAGAGGTCCGACTGTATTTTACGAAATGAAATTACTAAATGAAACTATTTTCTTTTATGCAAACAATAATTTATTTATTTTTTTAGTTTAGGTTGTACAAGCAATTGTAATAATAATAATAATAATTCAAAATTTATTTTCGGAAGTATTGTATGTTATGGACTTACGTAAATTGTATTAAATAATAAAGAGTTAGTTAAATGCAATAAAAAAATTCCTCCTTTTAAACGAAGTTTGAGTGAATATTTTTTTAATGAAATGGAAACATTTTTTTTTTTAAATATTAGACATTCGTAACTAAAGTTTGGTGTCATTCAGGATAAAAGGTGAGAAAACTTCAACTTCAAAGGTCTTTCTCTTTTTTGTTCAAATTCTTTATCTTTTTTGTTTGACTTGACGTTGAGAGGACGTGGGTCGTTTGTTTAATTAATATCGTGGGCTTTGCTGTCATCTTTATTAAAATCTAAGTGTCACGTCGGTGGTCGGAGCTTTTGACAAACACAATAAAAAGATACAAATCGTGGTAGCGACGTTAGACTTTCAAAAAAAGCTAAAGCGAGTGAGTGAAAACTTTCAAACATGGAACTTTTTTACGACACTGAAAATTGTGTACTAGATTGTTTTAGTGATTTAGTTGGAATTTTCAAATGCCTTCACGGTATAAAATAAAGTAGGATTTTTTTTATTTTTTCCCGTGATAAAATCAAAAATACTTGAATCAAAAATACGTGATAAATACTTGAATCCTTCTTTTTGTAAAATATGTTATTTTTTTTTTGGTCGTATTCGAAATAAGCAGGTTCAAACAATGCCACGGTTTATGCCAGTGGTTCCCCACCTTTTTCAGCTGGCGACCCACCTTTCCTTATCAGAATACCTCCACATATATAGGAATAGAAGAATATAGAATAAAACCATATTTGTATCGTATCCCTTCCTTATATATGATCGATATACGATTTTTCTGATCTTTTCTGATGGTTTATTCGATGGTTCTGGTAGTTTTAGGATCAAGTCGCGACCCACCTGTAACCCTTCCGCGACCCACTAGTGGGTCGCGACCCACCGGTTGGGAAACACTGGTTTATGCAATAACTTATGATTTTTAGCGAAAACCTAAAGCTAGTAGGAGTCCCGTGTCTGTGTATATTGTACCGACAAGGTAATGACTCAAGGGATTCCGACTCCAAGTTTAGGCTGTGGAAGGTGTTATACATACAACGTTGTTGGACTCTCAATAGCCCGTAAAATTCTACTTCCGGTCGAAGCTACTTCCGGTGGTCGCTAAGTCAGGAAAGTAGCGGTTCTTTAAGAGAAAACTGTGATCTATCCACACTGAATCGATAATGCTGAGAAAGCATATGACACCCTCAACCCAACTGTGGCCGTTTCTGCTTCCGGTTCCGGTTCAGCTCACAGGAATGCTTGGTTGGCAACAACTCTCCTGAAGTCCATTTTAATTCCAATGCTCTACCGTGATAGAAATTGCACTTGACCTTTGAACTACAACGACTTAAATCAATGAGTTTCAATCAATAATAGTGTCACTTTTAACAGCATTTGATAAATTGCAAATTGTGCAAAGGTCGCTTGGTTTAGTGTTTACTGCAAATTAACTTGTTATAATATCATTTATTTGAAAATTTACTTAAATTCGAGTGACTTCCATTAGCTTAGTTTCAGAAAAAGCTTTTAAAAGTTTCATCCCGCCTCGATTTTAAAGTTATCGAATGAAAATATTATTCAAATATAAAGAGGTGAAAAATCTCTCATCCGATTACTAAAAACACGTTTCCAGAAGATACGTTCACATGTTCCAAAGTTAGTAGAGGTCGGAAGGAACACTGAGATACGAATATTTTGTACTTTTATCCTTAGGAATTTAAGCTAAAAAACATATAAGGATATAAAAACTACTACTAATATAATTAGTAGTAAAACCCCGCTAATCCGGCACATTCAATAATCCGGCATCGGTCTAAGAGTTTTTTTTTACACTGAATAAGCCTTCCGGGTGCGTTCGGCAGAGTTTAACTTAATATATAATGTCTTAGTACTGTACTATATTACTTAATGTACGAAATAAAATAATTATACTGTACTGTATGTACTGTATTAAAATATAATACTACATAAAAATATATTTTGTTGTTTTGTTTTTAACATTTTCCATCACTACCGAAATCAGAGAAATCACAATAGAACACGGAAAAATGGCCTGATACTTATTAATAGCCCTTTCGACTCTCTATTTTAGCGGTATTTCCGCTATCCTCGCAATAACGGCTATTTTTAGACGGCGCTCAGTAATCCGGCATTTTCGGTAATCCAGCACTGCCGAAGTCCCGAACGTGCCGGATTAGCGGGGTTTTACTGTACACTCAAAAACCTAAGGCTCCAGTGATAATCCTAAAATGCATATTATCTCAAGATTAATAAGTACACCTTCATCCCATTGTTCTATAAACAAAGCTATATAAGTAGATTTCCTTGTCAAATCTTATTTTGTTAAAAATATAAATAATTGTACTTATAAGCGCTGTGAAGACTTCATTTTTTATCTATTTTCCATAATGTAATTGTGTATGTCTGGAAATGTTCCGGATGACATGTCATTTGTGCCAGAATTTTTTTCACGGTTTTTTTTTTTTTACCTGCTTTTTTTGTGATCAGTTTTAGGGTTAAAAAGGAAGGCATTCCATTGAGATATTAAATTAGTAACATTGATTATATTGGTGTACTTTTTTGTCAACAATACACTTACAAACTATGCATTTTTACACACTGAAAAGATTATAATAAAGCAGGAATAGCCTCTCTCTGATACCTAAGTTTAATTTGATGGTAGTTGGTTTACATTCAAAAATTCATTAACACTAACAGACAAGTATTGCCTGAGTGAACTGAGTTGCATTTTCTTCAGCCCTACTGTCGGAGGAGATTCACTAAATTACTCAGTCTGTGTTCGTACGTGACCGTATGTCTGTCTGTGTTTATATATCTCCTAATAACGTTTGAACAACTGTACGGATCTTTTTGAAAATTACCCTGCTTATTTACGATTTAACTTTTGTGTTTGAAAATTTGCGTAATAAACGAAATAAAAATGTTAAACAACGAATATTAATCCATTAATTTGCGCGTGCTTTAATGTAAAATTAAGCCAATCCAGACAACTTAAGTAAGCGGAGTCAAGAAAATGCAGAGAAAATAGAAAATACATATATTCAAAACAAAACAAAAAAACCTGAATCTTTTCGTTTATACAGTAAACTCCTGATTATCCGCGGAGTTGGGTGGCGGGGCAACCACGGATAAGCTCCGGGATAATCCGAAATAGGACGAAAAAGGACGAAATTCAACACAAAAATGCATTTAACATGTTTACTTACATTAAAATGGCAGTTCATACATTATAATCAATTTTTTTTTATTTTATTTTACTTTATTTCTTACTTTTTAACAAAAAAATCGGTTAATTGTTTTTGTTTTTTCGCGTCGAAACACGAAAACCCCCTACTTGAACGTCGCTAAATGTGCCTCTTTTAATGTTTACCTTATTCTAGATTTAAAAAATGTTTGTTGATTCCGTAATTTATTTTACTGTAAAAAAAAAAAAAATAGAAATAGAAGGGGTCCGCGGATAATCGGGAGTTTACTGTATTTGTGGATATGTCTAATAACTTTAGGTTTAATTAGAGCCGAGTTTAGTTCTTATTCTAAATTAAAATGACATTAATTAAAGAATAAGTATGAATATATTAAATTAAACTACAAATAATCAAACCCGTACACCTGTTTAATTTCCAAATTTAATCTTAACTTTAAATATACTATGAGATACTAATGCACGACCAAGGTTTCAACTTCATTAGTGATAAGTTGTTTTCAAGTGTAACTACATTCACATTAAAGGGAGGTATTTATTGCAAAATTCTCCAATGATGTGCGGGGAGCCACGCGGAAGCCTGCGTTTAAGATAACCTTATTGGGCAATTTTGCAATAAATAAATATAAGGTTATCTTAGACGCAGGCTTCCGCATGGCTCCCTGCATCTCATTGGAGAATTTTGCAATAAATACCTGTATTTAAAGTGTAAAGTATATATAAGTGTATTTAAACTTAAGATTAATTTTGGACACGCTTGATTATTTGTGGTTTAATTATGAACAGTAGACGTGAAATATCCCAATTTATTATGAATATATTCGCAGTAAATTATTTGTATTACTAATCTTCATTATAAATCTTCTGTTATCAATTGCACCTACACTTGTATTGAATCTTCCGTGATCCCTAGCTTTAGCAGATATGTCTGGTCCTAAGTTCAAAATCAATAAATTACCTTGTCTTACATCTTTACATGCTGACTTTCACTTGATGAATCTTGTATATATCACGACACTATAAGTTGAAACAGAGTTTGATGAACCTAATCGAACGTCCAACAGGCAGCTACATTACTTCAGGTCTTTGAAGCTATTTTCACTTACACTAGAACAAAATTCAACTTGATTTTCACTTGGCCATGGTATTAATATTCTTGATCTAAATACCGCTCCGCACTTAGCACTTTATAATTTTATCAGCTAATAGAAATACGGTTCTGACACAGAATCATTTTATTAGGGCCCCCACATCTTTAAGGACTTACTTTTAACAGTTGTTTATCTTGTTTTTTTCTTTCAATTGTTGTTGTTCTTTTTTTTCTTAGTACTGTTCCTAATGGTTAACAATCATCACGTGTTTTTTTCTGTTAGGAAACAAAACGCTCATATCACGATGATAAATTCGCAAATTATTTTAATGTAATAATATATAACTTTAATTCAAAGTATTATTCTTTTAACCAAAAAGAAAGGAAAAAAAAATAAAACTTTAGCCTCAAGGAAAGTAGTCTTCAAGTTTTTCAAAAACAAATTAATATTAAGAAAACACGCGCACGAAGATTATTAAGCGGATTAATAGGCATTATTAAACATTCTGGAACATTCTTTGTTTGTTTCTAATACTTCCATAAGGGAATTTTTGTTACTTTAACGCGTGAATTCTCCACAAGTACCCCGGATATTTTTTTCAAATACAAAAGTTAGATCGTCTCTTGCTTATAAATATGCCCATCAAATTTCAAGAAGATCTCTCCACCGGTTCAAAAGTTATTAAAGATGTGTTGATTTCGTTGAGGGCCACTTTGGGCAGCTGAAGTGGTAACCTTAACTTTGACTCTTAGCTATCATCAAGGGTAAATCTGGCTGAAGAAACCTAATAAGGCTGAAACAGCTGTTCCATAAAGCCGACAGGATAGCTTTGTTTATTTAAGTGCATTTTAATTTCTTTTCCTTAGTTATTAAAGGTGGTAAATGCAGACTTTGTACCTCACTTTCTTAGCTTAATGAAGGCTTAAATATAAATGGAGAATTTGCATTTTCATTTCTTCTAATCCTTGTAGTGTGTTGTTTTGAAGTTCTAAATAAAAAACACTAGAAATTTTCTTTATGTGACATACCTTTAAATTGTCATCCATTCGGACTGTATTTACATTAGAGGGCATTTGCGCCCTGTAGTGGAGACAAGTTAACGGTTCGATATCATTTCTAATTTATATACCTCGTAACCATGATTCCAGGGCAGCCATATTAACTTTTTTACTTCGGTTAATGGTGCCCCGATTAACTCTGACAAAAATGCTGTTTCAAAAATCTTAGACGGAAGTGCACTCTACACTGTTTGGTATTCAATGATGGAGATTCGCAAGGAGATGAGATTACACGACAATGAGTCGTAAATCTCCGATCGAGGTCCTTAGAACGTAATGGCGTTCGAAAATAACGACCTCTAAGAGAAGATTTTTAAACACTTAGATTATTACAGCTGATGAAGGATGGAAGTACGAAGCAATCAACAAGAAATTTTTATGCATGCTGAAAAAACCTTTGAACAAGAAAATGATAATTGGCGTACGAGTTTTTGACATTTCACAGGAAAAGAATTGATATAAACAGAAACCCACAGATTTCATGGAAAAAAAATCTGGATTGTACTCTTATATACAACGACCCTACTATACTCATCAGTGACATCCTCATCATTAAAGGCTACAATGCTTATACATTGTGACGTAAAAAAATAAAAAACTCAGTGAAGTTGCCTAGTGAATAGAGTGGGGGAAATCTTAAACCCCCAACCACACATACACACACCCCTCACAATCAATATTGGTTCAACCCAAGGTCAGAAAGGACATATAACGGAAAACATAATAGAAGAACTGGAACTGAAGATACTAGAGTCGATATCCTTGAAACTTGTATCTGATTTTTAGTTGGCCTAGCTACCAAAAGAATATGACCTGCAGATTGAAGGGTTAGTGTAAGGATTTGTAATCTTTTAAATGCATCAGCGATCAATAAAGTTTTAAAATTCATACTCTTCCTTCCGTTTGTTTTTTAAATATCTCAAAAACTACTAAGAAAAATATAACAGTTAAATATTACTGCGTATTTATTGATCTTTATCCAGTTTATACCTAAAATAATGAATGTCAAAAAAAGATATTGTACAGGAAATCTCATTAAAACGCTACTGTTACAATAAAAAACATCTAGAAAAACAAAGTCAATTCTACAGTTAGGCTCTCCTTTCTTTCTTTTAGAACCCCTGTGTCTGTGTGTGTGTGTATTACCCCTCCACAGCCTAAACCGAGAGTCGAAGCCCTATGAATCTTATCTGGTTGGACTCTTCGCGATCTGGAGGTTTGGGAGAAAAAAAATCCGATTTCCGGTTCAGGTCACTTTCGGTTTTAGGGTGATCAGGTAATTAGGCCTAGTGGATAAGTTGACAAAATTAGTATCTATCTACAGATTATGGTGATAATGAGTATGATTTCCCCTCTTACTCAGAGTTGCGCCCGAATGGTGCAAAATTAGGATGAAGACACATGATAAATGATCTCAATGCAGGCACCGCTTCCACTGGGAATACTGAAGCAAAAACAACTCTCCTGCAAGCCCATTTGCACTCCAATAGAGTATCGTAATAGAAATTTGAATGACCCTTAAATTACAACGGACGGCATCAATACGTTTCAATCAATAATAATGTCACTTTTAACAACAGAAGCCTTTGATAGATTCCAAATTGAACGGAGGTTACTTGATTTTGTCTTTACTTGTTTAGTATACAAGTGAATTTGTTATCAAATTTGAATTTTATCATTGTTTAGTATTTGAATGTTGAGATTTCAACTCTAAACTCGTTTATTAATGTTATTCTTAGATAATACATTTATTTGACACCAATCTAGACAATTTCTTTCTTTTTATTGCTTAAGAATTTAAACTAATTGTAAGTAAAGTTAACTGAATGGAAGTAACAACATTTGAGAAGTACTGAGTATGTTTGTAGAATTAAAACTCAATGTTTGGAAAATGATTAAATGAACTAGCAATAAAGTGCAAATGTCGGATTGATAGCTTTAGTTTTAAATTATAAATTTTATTCAAATAGACAAAATTTAAATGAAAACTTTAACGTGTATAAAAAATCTTAATAGCTCGCTGACGATCTAAAGGTGCAAGTGGCTTATTTACAAGACATAACCAATGAAACATTAGAGCATCGCATAATATGAATCGGCTGACATAGGAACTCGCGGAAAAGAAAAACAAAGGAACAGCTTTGTTCGACCTGATTTTAGGTCAAATTCACGACCCAGGATTGCCATCCATCTTGCATCCATCATATTATATTGTGGGAGGATACCTATAAAGACAGTTGGTTTTTTTTTCCTCTTCTTTATTTCTTCACAGATATCCTCCCACAATGTAATATGATGAATGGCATCCTGGGTCGTGAAGTCGAGCCTAAAATCCAGTCGAACAAAGCTGTTCCTTTGTTTATTTTGCCCTCGAGTTCCTGTGGTTTACGCCAGATGTCAGCCGATTCTACATCATACGATGTGCTCTGTTATTTCATTGGTTGTCTTATACATAAGCCACCTGCACCCTTGAGATTGTCACTTGTAAACGGATCATCAGCGTTCCGAAACTAGTCGATGTATATTTTTTTAAAGTGTTAAATGTTGTTTAAACTTATTAATGTGTATGTTGGCCTCAAATATTTTAACTATTAGATAAAAAAAAATTATAATATCCTACTATCCTCCAAATGAAAGATGGCCGGCGGAAGTTTGAACTGCGCAGCCCTTCCGGTAGCTGATCAATTATGTTTTCCTGTCACAATGGACGACGTCGTCTGCTTTCACTGAGAAAGACATGTTGATAACGCCAAATTAAAACTTCTCTCGACTATTTAGCGTTATTTCAATACCAGTTGCTAACAATAAGTATTTATATAAATAAATAAATATATGTTATTTATAAATACAATGCTCTTTTGCAAAGTAACAAGCGATTAGCACAATGGCGGCGTCCTGTCGTAAAATCAGACGGAAGTGCCTGACCAGACTAATCGATGATACATGCGCAGATCTCACAAAGACAGGGCGGCCATCTCTCATTTGGAGGACAGTAATGAAATCAGTTGCAGTGAAACAGTGGATAGAAATCACAGGACTATGGTTTATTATTACACAGACCTTTGTATTGTGATATGAAGCAAATTTAAATTCGTCTCTCTATTTTATTTATATAATAGAAAATTTAAAATATCACTTTATTTTGTAACTATTTGAAATCGTGTAAATCGAATATCCACTGCTTTTCAACCGGAACTTGTACAATGATTTCTTGATGCCCTCCTACAAAAACCCATGCTGATATACTATAGACATGCTGATATACTTTCTCAACCGGTGGTACGCATACCACTGATGATACTTGAAAGAAAACTTGGTGGTATGCGAATGATCTTGGATGATTTATGAAATAATTAAGTATAAAAGCACAAAAATTTCCACATCTAAAAGTAAACGATTACCAGTTTCAATACGTTTACATATTAATGGGTTGTGGCAATTTTGGAATTTTGGTTTTTGTGAAATGCGTCTTTAAAAAAGCATGAGAATCCCTGCTGTTCGGTCATGTCAGTAGTACATGTAATTTCTGTTAATATCTTCGCTGGAAATAGTTAGAAATAATTTAAGTATTTTAGTCGTTTTCAGCTAAGTCTCGGTTTATGAACGCTCGATTTACCAACATTGACTATAACGAACGTCACTATTCATACAACATTACTTAAAGTCACCAATTGATAGACTGGTAATAAAATGAAAGACTATCGTATAGTGAACATAATTGCAAGATTTAAATAAATAAACTTTTAAAAAACGATATCTTATTTTTTTATTCTTTTTTATTTATTTTACGTTACACGTAATGCATACAAAAGAATATTATAAAATACATACACACATACGTATTATAATATAAAGATTATAATATAAAAATTTTATGACGCCAACTTCCAAATGTATATTTTGATATAGTGTAAACATGGTTTCTCAACCAGTGGTACGCGTATAATATAAATATATATTAGAATGTATTTTGTAGATCAATCGATGTTTAATACATGGATTTAATGTATTACAGTAGCTGCTGACAATACGTATTGTAAAAGCTTAGGAATGTAAGATACCCATAACGAACAAAAATTAAACGAACAACATCTTAGAACGAAATTCGTTCTTAAACCGAGAGTTGCCTGTACTTATGATTATGAATTTCGTTTCCATGTACAGTCTTCCTCAAAAAGCTAACTGCCAATGAAACGATGCGTACTACTCTAAGCATGGCGTGTGGTGTAGATTTCATCTTTAGATTTCATCTGTAATATTTTATATTTTTAACATAGAAAAAGGAGCATCATAAACCACTCAGTCTGTATGCGTGTATTCCCTCCGCAATACCTTTGAAAAACACTAAAAAAAATATATTTTATCAATATACAGTGCATATTAATCCATATTTTGGTAGGATAAACTTAAATGGATTTGAACAATTTTTTATCAGAAAATGGAAAACTTGTTTCGGGGATTTACTTTAATATAAAGATTTTTTTTTAAATT
>JAFIDM010060960.1:116726-145852 GCA_023159025.1 Thereuonema tuberculata
TTATCTAAATTTTTGCTTCCAATTCTTTATTCACTAAATTACTTACATAAGACAATAAAAGATCTTAACACAAAGATATTCAATGGAAAAAATACGACAAAAACAAATAAAGAAAAGAAAAAGAAATAAAAAACAACTTAACTATTAGGAAAAAAAAAGAAAGAAGAAAATATAAGAAAATAATATTTATTAAAAAATAAAATCCTTCGAGAGTTAAATCCGTGGGAAGGATTTTATTTGAATTTTTAGAGTTCGAGAGGTTTCCTTGTGAGTTTTCCTGAGCTGCACTAAAAGAAAAATCTATCAACACCACATATTCCTACAATAAATCTGATCTTGTGAAAAGCTAAAAATGTAATCCCTTCAAGATAAACACAAGAGAAATACTTATCTTTACGCAAGCGGAAAGCTGATAAGGAATGGATTAAAGCAGTGGTATCAAACTCAAAACTTAGCCGGATTGTCAGTTTAAATTTCCTTACGGATCAAGAACAAAGAAAGATTAATGATGTAGGCTTTAAAAGGAAATATTACAAATAAACGTATATTTTATAATAACAATGGTGAATGTTCCGTACGCTCATAATATATATAGAGAGATTCTAGTTCAGGCATATACTTTCATGAACTGTTACAAGCTAATTGTGAAACATAAACACATTGTTTTTCTATTATTTTTCCTACTTTTCCCTAAATCGCCATTTATTACTAAGAGTCCAACAAACGTCCTGTTTCTTACCCTATTGCTTTATTTGTATTTTTTCATCTCTCTTCCCTCCCACCTCCCCCCACTGTTCTAGTGAGACTCAAAATCGATTTTAAACATTAAAAAGACACTAGTATTGTACCCAAGGAAGAGTTGTAATAAGTGCAAACTTTTTTTATAGATAAGAAGCTATAAAATATAAGGATACATATGCTTTACAGAAAGCATTTTTTGAATTAAAATGATTAAAGAAATCATATATATGAATTTACGGAATATTAAAGCTAGGAGATAACATCATTAATACAATATCGTAAAACTATCTAACAATGGTGATCCTGACGAGAGATAACAATGTGTAAAAATGTTCTTTTAAGCCTTTAAGGTGTTCCAATAGTAGTGTGAGCCTACTTTTGGGCCACCCTGTATACTTTCTGAATTTTATAAACTAGAATCTTGATAAGAGAATAACTTCATAAATAAATAAACAATTTTATTCATTATCGTTTTATCTATCATTATAATACTTTTATATTATTATTTATTTCTATTTTTATAATCAGTAGTTAGCTATTAATTTTATGTTAACAAACTTTCTCAGACCGAGAACAATACACTTCTCGGTCTGAGAAAGTTTGTTAACATAAAATTAATAACTACCGGTACTGCAGTCTAGACTTCCACCTTTCGGGCGACTCTGAGATAGTTGTCACTGGCCATATTGAATCCAAAGTGGCCATATTGGGTCGAGGTTAGGCTATGACATTTGTTTTAAGCATATTCGATTCAGTGTAGATAGACCATTGTTTTGTTCAGTTACGACTACTTTCCTGACCCGGTGAGTGGCCACCTAAAAATCGGACTCGGCCTAGACCGAAAGTCGGATTTTCCCCAAACCTCCAGGCCATGGAGAGTCCAACTACTGACTCATCAGATCCTACTCCCGATTTGGGCTGTAAAGTTTACACACATGCACCGAACCCCTAATATCTCTCCCTATAGGGGTCGTTGGAAAAAATAACTACAAAAAGATAAAAAAAAAATCCAAATCTCATAAAGTTCTCTTAGATATCAATCATTGATTCTTCTTAAAAAAAATCTTTTAGTAATTTTTTTTTCTAATAAAGGCAGCTTTTATTTCTTACACATAAAAAATAAATAAAGATAAGTTAGGAAATATTATTATTCAAATTTTTCTTAGAATCAACATCAAAAGGTCATAAATAAAGGTTTTTACTTCTGAAATTTAAACATTACACAAGAGTTAAGTTTGTGATTGTAAAAACTGTAGCGTTCGTTGGGTTAGCACGATTGAGACGCTTCTGTTTTCACTTTCCTGTGGTAATACACAAAGAACACAGTGTTCTCCGAAAATGGCACTTCTGTTCTTCCTACAGCTGCAGCAGAGCACGTGTCCTCATTGAAGTTGAGGGTGTAGACCATTCTGCTTCGGTCTAAGGCGTATATAACGTCCTCCCTTTCATCGTAGCAGAATATCACGTGATCGGACGAAGAAATGGTCATCTGAGTGTTGGGTACTTCCAAGGAAATCTCTCGGTCCTGCCATTCCTCCTCTTCTGGATCGTAGCAGTACAGCTTCTTACCCGCTTTATTGACAACATAGATGAGCTCGCTCCGGACGAAGCAACGACGCAGACCCGTTGGTGGAAGGTCTCTAGGGGTTAAGAAACACGTCCACTGATTGGTGGCCGGATCGTAACACTCGCACGTGGTGCAAGATCCTGTAAAAGTATCAATGAAAAAAGATATTTCGTTAATAGAAAAGTACATTTAAAATAACAGGTGATGCAATTGTGCAAACACGCCTGTTACCTATTTACTATTGACTATTCCTATTCAAAACATCTGTATTCAGAGCTCAAGATCGTCAAGGTAGGAAAACTTCATAGAATGTACAGAAAAACATATTGGAACTATTGATCAAAAAGTAGTTCTAAATTAAATATATATCATAAATTGATTGTCGTAAATTATTATCTTTACAAATTTAGTCGAAGGATTTACCCCTAAAATTATACCTGAAGACGATCAGTAAGGAATTGAAGCTGATCGAAATATTGTTATAAAAAAAATGGAGAATCTAATGAAGAATGTAATGAAAAGTAGTTCAAAATATTCTCACCAGGGAAAGATGTGGCGATATTGTATCAAAATGGCGGTTGAACTGCAATTTGTAATAAATTTAGTGATTTAAGTATCATATCAAGCTAATTAATTTTCAAGTAATCATTTCAGTTCAAAATACAGTATTTGTTTTTTTCTCATTTACCTACTCGCCCTACTGTGATTTTTGTTTAACTAAATTTTCATTTTCAACTCTTTTCCCCAAATTATGGAAAGGTTGATATTAAGTATTCTGCCGATCACTCGGGAAAAGTCTCTGAATAAAGATATTGTAATTAGGATCACATGGATTTTCCACACAAAAATATGTACAGGGTGTTTAATAGTTCGTACACCATCGGGATTTGCATTGTTAAGGAAAAATAGTGCCTAACTTGATAGGACCCAAGGATTTTACAATAATATTTTAATTTGATTATTTAGTCCGAACCTCAGAAAGTGACTTCCAGTCGATGTCAATACAAAATAACATTCTTATTTGAAGATTTTAAGATTTTTTTGAAGATTTTAAGATCTATTTTGAAGATTGGGTAATACTCGATCATTACGTATCGCAATCAAGACATTACGAGCGCACTTCATATCGTGCTCTTGTTTGGTCAGAATTTTATTTTTAATTTTATTATATTTGTTTATTTTAACTGTTTATCATCTTGTGCAAGATCTTTTTGTTGTTTATTCTAATAAAATATATATGTGGGAAAAATACTTGCGCAAGATACTGTTCGTTTTCGAAGGGCCAGAACTACCACTGGCGGACGATTTTACTCCGCAGAGGGGTGATACGCTGAGATGGGCACTTTCCTAAGAAATTCTTTTGAACATTTTCGTTTTTAAGAAGAAAAAAAACGGAGGAGCATTTTTGCAATAGTATTTATTCTTTCCATAATTCTTTCCCGAAAAGCGCAAATAGAACGCAGCTACTAGTAAACCAACACTGATAAAAAGTAAACATCCCCTCTTTATTTCTCCTCATCCCTATTTTGATGAAATCGAAGGAGACCTGACGCATGCGCAAAAGAGATCAAGGTTCTCATAAACGAAAACGAATAGTAATAGATAGTTAAAATAAAAAAATACAATGAAATTAAAAAAAAAAATCCTGAGCAAACAAGAGCAAGAAGTTATGAAGTACTTTTGTAATAACCCATTTGCAGTATGTAATTGAATCAAGTATTTCCCATAAAATAAATATCACAAAAATCTTCAAATAAGGATGTTATTTTGTAATGCCATCGACTGGAAGTCACTTTCTGAGACTAAATAATCAAATCAAAATATTGTATCTAAACGCCTTGGGGTACTACCAAATTTGACAATATTTTCCCTTAACAATGGAAATGCCGATGCTGCGCGAATTATGAAACATCCTGTAGGTAGATCGTAAATAAATTCTGAAAATTTGAAATCTTAAGAATAAGCAATAAACAGATTTAAAAGAAAAAATATAGTTGTGACCATATTTTAATTCTGCCACAATGTTTATGGAGAGAATAGTAATTTCGATTCCGGAAGTAGCAAGTTCTTATTTGAGTTCGACTCCGGAAGTAGCAAGTTCCTACTAGATTTCGATTCCGGAAGTAGCAAGTTCTTATTTGAGTTCAACTCCGGAAGTAGCAAGTTCTTACAAGATTTCGATTCTGGAAGTAGCAAGTTCTTACTAGTTTCGATTCCGGAAGTAGCAAGTTCTTACAAGATTTCGATTCCGGAAGTAGCAAGTTCTTACTAGTTTCGATTCCGGAAGTAGCAAGTTCTTACTAGATTCGATTCCGGAAGTAGCAAGTTCTTACTAGTTTCGTTTCCGGAAGTAGCAAGTTCTTATTTGAGTTCGACTCCGGAAGTAGCAAGTTTAACTATTTAAGAAGAATTGACAGATCCATGAGTGATCCAGTCATTTACAAAAAGAAATACTAAAGATGAAAGCAATATTGAAAAAACTAGGTTTGGTGATTACAACAAATTTCAAATTAAGGAATTAGAATATTTGAAGAAAATGAATTTTGGTCATTCTTTATCAAACACAACAAATCGATTTCACTGAAATATTTGTGTAAGAAATATGATTTCAAGGCAATATTTCAGTCATTTGTAATTTTTTTTTTTAATTTGTAAGATTTCGTTTTAAGTCAGTAATTTGTAAAAAAAAAAAAGTTTCAGGAATCATAGTTTGAAATCTACATATTGTCCTGAGAGAGAAGTCCAAATTTTGTTGATAGAAAGTGACACTAAGTTGAGAAAGATGATGAAGGCAGTGTTCGTTAGGATTACTACCCATGTAAACATGAATAAAAATAAAGACTTGAAAATTGAAGATTATGTTGTATTTTATGTCTTATAAAATTACCTTAATCCTATTAAATTTTAATAATGATTGTTAATTTTTTAACACAATTGTTATTTTAAAAATCTTAGCATTGCTACTGATCTATTATTATTACTATTATTCAATAGCTAAGGAACATGTGACAATTTCTGTATTTATTTAAATTTTATTTTATTTTTTTATCATGCAATTTCAAAAATGCTTCCTAAAAAAAAAACGTGGGAAATTTTAAAAAATACAATCTTTTTTGGCGGATTTTTCCCACTCAGGATGAAGTTGATTCAATATTTCGATTCGATTCCTTGAGTCTTCCTCGGTTCAAGAGATTGGAGGGCATCTTCAAGGGAGCAGATTTTCACGGGAATTTGTGGATAAGATATAAATGCTATGTCAGTATAAAGAAAAAAGAATTGACTCCGGAAGATCGACAATTTTGAATAAATTATCACACTCTTAATACGAAATAAATCGTTGAAATATACATTACTTCTGTAAGTTATTTTATTTATTGAAAATTCATAAATAAATCTGAAAACGCAGTAAGAACTTGCTACTTCCGGAGTCGAACTCAAATAAGAACTTGCTACTTCCGGAGTTGAACTCAAATAAGAACTTGCTACTTCCGGAGTTGAACTCAAATAAGAACTTACTACTTTCGGAGTTGAACTCAAATAAGAACTTGCTACTTCCAGAATCGAAATTACTATTCTCTCCATATGCGCCTATGATATCTCTAAAATAGCAAAGTAATTAACAAACCAGTTAGTTTTGTGTCTAAAAATTACAGACTTCAGAAAACCTTAACCCCAAGTATGTTTCTTTTTCTAAATTAAATAATTATGTACAGGGTGGTCCAAAGGTGATGTCCAAAAATTTTTTTTAGATTCCTGACATCTGGGGGTACAAGGAAATACCCCTTGTGTGTAATGGTTTCTTGTGTAGTTTTCGAGTTATGAGTGGTTTTGTATATTTTGTGAATTTTCGATGGAACCACCGTCAAACTGACATATGTTGCAAAATATGGAAAATGTTGTGAATGTTTTTGTTGCAGCATACTCTGCATAATGTGTACTGTCACATAGAAAATACCCAGCGCTATACCAATAAGGGAAGGTTTACAAATTTCAATCGAAACTGAATAATGTAGGGTAGAGTGAGACAGACAGCAAGTTTGAACATCAAAAAACAGTGGCGTATATAGAATATATTTTCGGGGGGGGGGCCCAAGATTATTATAATTAAGTAGACACCCCATGGAAACCTACCTGTTCAACCAAAAAAAAAAAAAAAACGTTGGGAGGACATATTTCGGGGGGGGGGGGCCCGGGCCAAAAAATCTATTCAACCAAACAAAAAAAACATGAAAACCTATCTGTTCAACCAAAAAAAAACGTTGGGAGGACATATCTTCATTATTTCGGGAGGGGCCCGGGCCCCCTCGCCCCTCCCTTATATACGCCCCTGTCAAAAAAAAAAAAAAATGAAAAACAACGTTCCATGACATCAAAGGAAGTGGAAAAACTTCGCGGAACCCTAAGTTTCCTAGATCATAAAAAAAAAATTGTGCTTAATAGGCAAGTTGTAGCCTAAATCAGCCTTCAAATGTACAAAGGTGAAACTTTGGGACCACCCTGTATATATATATATATATATAATTTTCGTTTGTTCTTGGTCTTAGATTATTATGCTTTATTATGCTTATGCTTATTTATTTATTTATTTTTATTTATTATGCTTATTTATTATGCTTAGATTATAATTGCAACTCTCGTTAGGAAGGATCAACCTCTTTGCGGCCTTTGGAATGTGTTTGAGAACCACAGTTATAGAGAATTGAAATTTCAATAAATCATATTTTTTCGAGGTTTATTTCTTAGGTCTGAGAAAATGAAGTAATTGAAATGATTCTCTTTCTCTGCCTCTTACCTCCTAGGACATAGATTCTTCCTTTAACTGAAGCTGTTCCGGGTCCTTGTCTTGCCTTGTTTAATGAGGCTATTTCCGCCCACGTGTTAGTTTCCACATCGTAGCGGAACACGCGATTGGTGATTCCCGAGTTGGGGTAGTACATGTAACCTCCGACCACGTAAATGCCGCCCTCGAGCACCGCCATGCCCGGGTTCTGCGTGTCCATCGTGGGCTTCTCGAGGGCCTCCTCGACCCTGGTCTCCAAGTGGAAGCGGAACATGACGCTGCGACAGGTCGAGTTGTTCTTGGGATCACAGTCGAACGCGTAGGCGTACATCCAGTTGGAAGGTTGTAGAATAGCGGTTATCTGCGACCGCGGCTTGGAAGGAAAGTTCATGACAGGCGACCAACGGCACGTTCCTAGATTCGCCGAGTGCCACAGAAGGTTGTTGAAGAGAAGGAGCCGCCTTTCTCGCGGCACCGAGCGAGGCGTCGGCACATGAGAAGACATACTGTCACACGCTAATCGCTCTCTAAGGCTCTGAAACAAAATGAAAACACCGTTTTAAAGTTACATTCAGAGATGATCAGTTTATAAAAATAATGAAATAAAGATTAGAATAAACCTTAAAAGAAAAGCGATTTCTTACAATTTTCTCCTCCATTTATTTATTTATTTATTTATTTATTTATTTATTTATTTATTTATTTATTTATTTATTTATTTATTATTTGTTCTAAATTCGTGTGAAGAATTCAGAATTCTTTGTTATTTTAAATTCTAATTATTATTCTAATATAGAGAATAGAAATTTTCTGTTTTCTTAAAGAAAATAATTAAATTTGCCTTATTTCCGATTAAATTTAATCAAATCAAAAATGCGCACAGTTTCGTTGATTACTAAAAGGATCAATACATTCCTTATTCGATATCATTGTTTCTACTGTCCGACAGATGGTTCTTGATGATCACGTTAGCGCGGGAATCACGAAAATCACGAGATTTGGCCATTAGCCTCTTCAGCAGGTCTCAAGGAATGTAGTATTGTGAATGTCTGTCACTAGGAAAATGCTAGAGAAAAAATGTTAAAGTTGGAATTTTACCTTCAGCGCAGCGTAGAGGCGATGGATGCAGCGGCGAATAAGGCATCGGTCAAAATCGTCTACATCAGTAATGGGGCTTGCTCGTGGCCGCTTCTTCCCCGGAGTCGATCAGCCTTCTTTCTCGCCATTTTGTGAGAAGACATGGATAGAGGCTATTCTCGCGTCAATCACGTGAAATCGCGAAAATTCGGGATCATCAAGAACCATCTTTCGGACTACATTTAACATTTTTGGAGGAGATTTTTTGTTCTCGCGCTAATTTTTCGACAAGAGCCAACAAAATATTTGTATATTTTATACGGTACCAGCCAATCACAGTCTTCGTAAGATACATCCGGGCAGGGATACATCATGGTGCATACTGTTATCTCAAGATCGCAGTTAGCCAGATGAGAGTTAGTTTTTCTAGTATAAGATCGTGCAAAACCGTTTTTAAATAAGCTTACCTGCAAATCTCATTGTACTTTTCACTAGTTAATTGAAAAACTAAAATTCATATCTTAAAAGTAGTGCCAAGGCGGCCATCTTGTCAAAACTCGGAAAGCAGTCCAAACCAGCCTGGAACCGTAATCTTTGGTTTCACCCAAACAGTGGCGTAGCAAGGGGGGGCGGTCTGCCCCGGGCCCCCGCCTTAGAGGGGCCCCACCAGCCAGCTTATTTCCTTTTTTTTTGGTTGGTTTTTGCAGCCAGCCTAGGGGCCCCACCAGCCAGCTTAGGGGCCCCACCTAAGGAAAATTTCCTTTTTGATTTGGTTGTGGAATAATGGAACTCCCGCCCAGGGCCCCCAAATAAATTATAGTAACATGCCAATTTCCGAATTACTGCAAGATTTTTTTTAAACACTGTTTAAAAAATAACGACTCCTAATAATGAACTAAATGTAAAATTAAAATTTCAGTTTCCTAACGTAAGAAGTAAACACACCAACGCAATGACAAAACGCTACAGTTGTCCCTTTATTAATTTTATTAATCTAAAAAAAAAATTTCCCAACTAACATTTACTATCCTGTCTTGTGCTCCGTAACGCACTTTCTCTGTGTTTGAAAAAATAATTTTAATTTCCCGTGAAAATAGACATAATTTTTATAATGCAACGTCCGCGACGGGAATCAAACCTGCAACCTTCTGATCCGAAGTCAGACGTCTTATCCTTTTATTTAGGCCACGGGGACAACATTCTAATTATTGTTAAATATCTCTTATCACTCCCTGTGTGTGACGCAATGAAAGAAGAGCCAGAGAAAAAATAAATAAATAAATAATTCATTAATTTTTTCCAATTAGATTAAAATTTAAATTTCAATGTTCATTTTTTTAGCCTACTACAAGGCAGGTGCAGAAGCTCGCCCTCAGCGACGAATTGAAGAGTCGTTAGAGACATTTCTGGACATGAATGACGAAATTAAAAATAATATTGAAGCACAGAAAAAATATGCGCCAAACATTATTTTTTACTAAATTATATCTTTCTTTGATAATATATTGCTGTCGTCTTCTTCAACAGGCTGTAATCAACTCTACATCCGATATGAACATTCAGGAAGGCTTACATTCGTTTCATCCCAATCAAATCTTTTAGTTCACCCTCTATATCTACACGGGTTAAAACAAAGCACATGTTTATTCCACAAGCCAAGCAATAGCCTGGTGGGATAGTTTGTAACTATGAAGCCCCGCCTATCCTCAAGTGGTCCATTACGGTGGCTAGCCTTCATTTAGTTAATAATTTAGTATTCGTTGGTTTCTTAAATACATTGATATGTTATTAAGCATAAGATAGTCCACTATTAACAGTGGGAATGATCGTTTTTAAGTAAGACTCTTTGATAAACAAACCTATCTAGCTGCTGATATTCCTTCCACCCTCATCTCTTCAAAATTTGGGATATACCCAGTCTTGTGTGATGCTCAAAAATTATCGATTTATCAGTATTTTTATATTTAAATATATATATTAAAGTAATATGCATTTACGAGCAATAAACAAATTTTATTTATATTGCTAGCAATGCATTCATTTTAATTTTCTATCAGTCATATATATGAAGGGCAAGTACTCTATCTCAACTGAAAGCCGTCACATTGTTAGCTCGTCATTGTTGACGTGGCTTATACGCTAGTAAAGTTAAGAATTTCTCAATTTTTTTTAGTTCATAGATAAATGCATTGAAACTTTTATTTTAATATTCGACAGTAAATTTTGAAATCAGAGTAATTTTACTGATAATTTTATTTTCAATTTTTTTAACGGTGATTCTGTGCCACTGTTTGGAAATGTAAGCGATATTTTACTATTATTCCGTTTTAATTAAAATTCCCATTTGTATCTCATTTTCTCAATGCCAGTGTTGATTAAAGCACGCCAACACGGTCAATAAAAATATATTTCATCGCTGGAGATGGGAAACTCGTATAATGACGCAAATTATGACAAATATTTGCGATTATTAACCAAACTTTATTAATTTATGACCCATCATTTCTAATATTTCATAATACGAATAGATATTTGGAATAAAATAATAATTTATTCAAATTCTATCTAATCCAATAGTGAATAGTTTTAATAGTTTGAAGAGTTTGTGGCTATATTCTAAATATTTAAATGTTGTAAATCTTTCGTTAACTCACATATTTTCGACGTTTTCAAATAGTGATAAAAATGTTAATATATACTTACAATTGAATATCCAATTCCGGTTGATTGGGCTAAGGTGTGGCAACTGAGCAATAATCAATATTCAAGTGTATTTTGTTTTCATTTACCTACAGAGCCATCTATTGACAATTTATAGTACTAAATCTGACTATCTTAATTTACAGTAGTAATAACGCCATTCTAAAAGGAGTAGAGGCTATGTTGTTGTTGGTGGTGGTGGTTTGTTTGTTTTTTCCATAAGAACTTTTAACTTACTTTCTGTTATTTAATAGAGATTTTGTGTTTAAAGATAAATTTCATGTTAAAGAATGTCTCAGATCGTTTTAAAAGAGTAGCCAGAGAGAAGACGAATTATTTCAACTGAACCTAAATACCAACTAAATCCATTTTACTTCTGAAATTGGTACAAAATGAAGCGTAGGTTGCAAAATTGCGGAATCAAAAAATGAAATTGAGATAAAATTAAATAAAAGATTAATAATTTAAAAAAAAATTAGTTGCTTTTTTTAATTTTTTATCTCGTCGTTTTCCAGTGCATGAATGTTTTTTGAAAGCACCAATTGGCGATTTTTTTTTGTGTTTATATTTAATCCGCCTTTATTTCTTAAAAATAGAATTGAAAATAATAGTAGCTATAACAACAATGGATTAAAAAATATATAAATTACAGACCCTAGAATTTTGCTTTTTTTTTTTTTTTTGATTGGCTGTTGTTTATCAAAGAAATAAACAAAAATAATCCTACTAATAGATTTATGCGTATCAAAGATATGATTGTATAAGTACTGACTAAAACTCAGTGGAACCAAAAAATTAATTGATAATATTTTTATTTATTTTTTTTACCTTGCTTGCTTTTATACTCATTAATTCATTAAAATTTAAGCGAAATTTATTAAAATTTACTAAAATTTATTATTAAAATATTTATTAAAATTTATTATTAAAATATTTATTAAAATTTGTTATTAAAATATTTATTAAAATGTAAGCGTATTAATCTTTGCATTATTATCAATGCGACCAGAGTTGAAACTCCCAGAATGCAACGCAGATTATAGATTTTCCTTTCCTGGTCGGTTGATCACATTCAAATAGAGAAAATGGCGGTCGCTGATTCACATTCAACATTTCGACGAGGAAAAGGTCTCAAAAGTCAAGTAGGGAAATTATTCTTAACGTTGCTCGTCGATTTCAAGAAGATGTATGTGAGATTTTTGATATTTCCTATTTTTGATAATTGAGATTGATATTTCCGGCGGAGCTTACGGCATTGATACTGGAGAAATTAGTCAATGATAATGTGTTTCCGGTTTCAACGTTCAGCGCGACGACTGTAGGATCTGTAATAATGTTTAATTCTCAACGTTAAAAATTTTTAAAGCTAAGCGTACTTGTTAGTTTGCTGTTTATTCCAATTTGTATTGTTACTTTAATAACTGCGCTACAATTTTGCATTTCACAGAACTATAGCTTGTCTGATCAAAATAAAACAAATTAACTTTTTTAAAAATGGATGAACATTTTTTATGAAACACTGAATTTTGATTTGTGTTTGCTCTTCGTTAATATTCAATGCAAAAAAATCCTACACCATCGTTTTGAGTGTTGCCTTATTCCATCTTTGCCGAAGCTTGAGTCACTCTTAGCTCAAGAGGTTTTTACGGCGCTCTCTACTCTTAAGTCTGATGTAGATTGAATTGGTCCTTGACTTAACATAAAAGAAAAATATTTCCAACTTCGGCAAGAGAAACTTCAAAAGATCATCTTAATCATCTTCACTTCTTAATCATCTGCAATTTTTTTTTTAATTTGGCTTTAGTTTTAAAGTCATTTTTGGGATTTTTTTTTTCACATTTTAAAAGATTCGCTAATAGAGTCAGCTAAAAGAAGAGTACAAAGAAAGAGTACGTAGCCTTTAAATTTTCAAGTTGATAATGTATCAATATATTTTCTATTTAAACAACTGTCTTTCAAATATTATCTTTTTTTTTTTTTTAATGTTCCTCAGTCCTATTAGGTGTGCTTATACTAAATGCACATCTGTAGTATAGGTCTGAGGAATTGATATTAAGTATCCTAATTAAATTACAAGCATTAACATAAGTTTAAATTGATTCAAAAAAGATTATTAAATTTATTAAGAATAAGAAAAATATTAAGAAATAAACATAAAATTATAGGAATATATAATTTATGAGAATAAGAAATTATAAGCTATTTAATTAACACTAGTCTTATATTCGTTTAAATAATTATAGTAGTAAAATGTTAGAAATAATCGTGCTCGCGCACTAACTGTTTATATTAAAGTCAAGTTTCACTAATAACATTTATAATTTAATTTTATTATCAATAACATCGGAAATTAGTTTTTCTTTTATTTCCTTAATTTTTGGAGACTCGTAATCTTCCCATTTAATTTGTTTAAATAATTTATATATAATATGACTATTTAATCGATAGCCATAGTTGTTCTTAATTTTATTATTGTTTAGAGTACACAACCAGTTATTTCGAGTTTTTTTTTTCTTTTTACTTCTATTTCTTTCATTTTTTATAACAAAAAATTTTTTTATTATTACTTTATAGATAAATTTTTCTTCTATTGTTAGTACTTTAAATCTTTTTCTAATACTATTTTTTTCCTCTTTGCCTTTATTTTTGAAATTGACAAAAACTTTGTCTAATCCTTATATATTATTTCTCAAAGGAGTTTTAATGTCGGTACGGCTTAACTCCCATAATACTTCATCAAAATCAATGATTGAGACATCATTTTGAAGATTACGTTCCCCGCTAATGACGAAAAATAAACAATTTGTTTAAAATTAATGTTTTCGTTAAAAAACTTTATTTTAAAAGCCTTTTTATAAAAAGATAGACACGCTTTAACAGAAGCGACTTATCTTTCGAAACTGAAACAACATTTTAAATAAAGCTTTAGCGTTTTAAACTTCAAATATATACTTTTTTGAATAAAAATGCACTTTAAAATGATATTTCATTGTTTATTTAATAAGAACAGATAAAAAAACAAACAAAAGATTTATATTTTAATAAAAATAAACGATTTATTACAATAAAAAACATAAAAATTTATCAACTTCTTTTATATTATTTCTCGAAGGTGTTTTTTTTTTTCTCTTAATACTTCATCAAAATCAGTGATTGAGATATCATTTTGAAGATTACGTTCACTGCTAATGACGAAAAAATAAACAATTTTTGTAAAATTAATGTTTTGGTTAAAAAATTGGTTTTAAAATTCTTTTTATAAAAATGTAGAAGACGCCAAATAAATGTAATCTATTCATTTATTTATTTCTACATTACTATTCGGTGATTGATCAAGATACCATGCGAATTATTCGCACGGGTCAATCTTTTTATAAAAATGGAGAAGGCGCCATCTATTGATAATGTGTTTAACTAATATGCACGATAGCTGTTGGATTTGTTTATTATTTCTCAAAGGTGTTTTTTTTTTTTTTTGGTTGCGAATTATTCGCACGGGTCAACTAGTATTTTAAATAATATTCTATTAATATTTTCAATTTGCTTCTTATTTATGAAGATCCAGCAATTTAGACCATAGTTTAGAATTGAATCTATCAAGGATTTAAAAACAATTGACTTTTGTTTGAATGGAATTAAATCTTTCAAGTTATGGAATAGATACGTTAATGTATTTAATTTCTTGATGACATATTGATAATGTTCATTCCAAGAAAATTTCTCATCAATAAAGATTCCTAAATATTTTTGCTGCGTTATGTATTCAATTTTTTCACAATTGCATTGATAATTATTTATCGGGCAGATATTTTTGCATGTAATTTTATGTAACATATGGTAAGGTTTTTTATGAATAATTTTATTTTTATTTTTCATTATCATGATCTTAGTTTTTTTAATATTTATAGTCATATGATTATTTATTGCCCATTTATTTACATTGTTTAAATCTATTTGTAATTTATTATACGCATTTAATTGTTCAATATCTTCCGCAAAGATAAGGACATCATCAGCATAAATAAAAATATTTGAGAGGTTCACGCAATTATTTAAAGAATCCATATAAATATTAAATAGTAAAGGCCCCAAGTTAGAACCCTGTGGGACCCCAGACTTCACATTGTATAATTTGCTTATATAATTATTTATTTTTATTTTTATTTTTCTATTTTTCAGATAATTTTTTAATAGTTCATTAATTTTTCCCCTTATGCCCATTTTATTTAGTTTATTTAACAACAGACCATGATCTATACTATCGACAGCCTTTCTAAAGTCTATAAACGCAATATATATTTATTCTACCTTCGTTTAGTTTACTATTTATGTTTTCGCAAAAATTATTCAATAATAGTTCAGTACTTTTGTTAGGTTGGTAAGCGTATTGGTTATCATTTAGTAAATTGTTGTTTTTGATATAATTTGGAAAATTGCCCATGTCATCCCTATCTTCAAAGGAATTTTTATCTTCAAAGGAATCTTGTATTTTTATTCCAATTTTTTTTATTTATTTATCGTGAGTTAAGAAATAATTAATATATTTTATGATTCTTCTATTAAATCAGTGAAAAAATATATTTTAGATTCTATTCGGAGAAATTGTCTTATATTGTCTTATATATGTATTGCCTTATATTTTATAAAGACAATAAATAAAAGGCAATTTCTATGAATGGAGTCTGAATTTTTTTCATTAACTTTTTGCAAGGATCACGAGGTTATTTTTATTATTATTACAAAATTATTATTATTATTTAACTATTTAATACTAAAGAGCGATCAGGTTTTCATTAAATGTGTAATTATTAAGACTTTTATTAGTAATTCCTTTTCTCCCTAGGTGGCTCTGCCTTCCTTGCCTCTACGTATTTACAGAAGCAAAACATTTATTTTTATTAGTAATTTCATCAAGTTTGGTTGAAAATTAAGCGTTCTTTATAATTTTTTAGTATAATCCTTTTTAGAACTGATGAAGTCATGGGCTTTGGATAGTTTGGTTATGTTCGTGGAATCCAACACTAACTAAAAACTGATTTAAAAACATATGTATGAATGCTCACTAATTCCGCTTAGTTACATGATCTTAGTTACAGCGATCAACTATTATATAAAAATAGCACTCATGAATGGATGTAGGGTAAATCCCTTGAGATTCGTGGTTGTATCTACTCAGTTCTGTACATGTTTGCCATATGTTTGAAATTCGCGGGTCAAGTTTGGACACTTGCGGAATTTCAATGAAGTTAAATTAAAGCTGCCAAAGAGGTTTACGAAACAAACGAACATAGCCTACAATTCGCATGTTCTTCTAATCGTAAGTGAATTATTTTACTGTATCATCTTTCAAAGAATTTAATAATTTCTGAGATTCTGAAAGTAACAGAAATGATTTGTGTGAGTTGGTTTAACATCTCCAATAATTAACATTTATTTTATTTACTTTTTATCAGATATTTTTTTAGCAAGACAGTTTCAATGGTGTCATGAACAGAAAATAAGTGTATTTCACGTACCGTAAAACAGGGTTACTTGGACCCTGCAGAGTCACTTGAACCCAAATTTAAATACCCATTATTTAATTTAGAATCAGCTTAAATGCACCTGGCTGTGTATATGCTGGTATCTAGCGAAATAAACATTTCATTTACAACAAATAACCAATTGTTGAGTTGTGATAGTGGATTTAAACATATTTGTAATTTGGTTCACGTCACCCTGTTTTACGGTATGGGATTACTTTCTTAAAAACAAAACAAAACAAAACCTTTGTAAAGAACATGGGAAGATAACATCAGTATGGAACTGCGGCTTTTTTTAGCCTCTATTTAATAAAATGAGGCTCATCAAATAAATCAGTAGCTGTGGCGTGTGTATGCGTATCCGTGTCGTTGTGTGCCCTCTTTTTCCTGTTAACCTTTGGACAGCTAGATCAATATTTTCTATAAATAATCAGTTATACCAATTCTTCGCAACCTTTTTTGCTTTACAGCTTACTTTTGTTATTAGCAGATGTCCCTTGGCCCACCATACCTTATTCCTAAAGGAACGGAAGTTAATAAAAGATATCCTGAATATCCTTAAGCCAATTTGAATGAGAACTACTACTTTATTATCTTTAATTGTTAGAATGAAACATAATGTAGTTCATATCTCTGTTATTCTACATGTGATTCTAGATGTGACAGGTGTGAAACTAAATGTTAATTGCAGATGCATTCTCGGATTTTCTCGCGGACACACCGGTTGAGAAGCACTGAGTTACACTATGTGCGAAGGCGCCTCAAAACCCTTCCTTAGGCTATTTTATCTCCTAATATATCTTCCTGCTACTTTCAGCTAACATCCAGTTACTTATTATTAAAATCTATATATAAATAAGCTAAATAAGCTAACCGTTTATTTACCAGAACACTTTATTATAAATGCTTGCTTTCACTCCAATAGAAAAGTAATAAATAGTATCTTCCAGCTGATGATCGCCAAGTTAGCGTGAAACAGGCTGTCTTGAAATGTCAATAATGAACGTTGGTCTCAAAATTTTTAATTTGTTTATGCATTTTTTAGGCGCTTTTTATTCACTTAAATGCGCATTAGAAATTCATTGAGGCTGGCAGCGCCCAGCACAAGAATTTTCTTTTTCTTTATTTTTAATGTGTAGTATTGTGTTTAGTTAGATTTGGGGAGGTTCCATTTGTCTTCCCATTGCCAGTATCACATTTCGAAGTATCACATTTAGTTAAAACGATTCAAAGTTATATATCATACTGCAAACTCTCGATTATTTGAGCTACATGTGTAAATATTGTACATTCAAAAAACTTATTCGAGCTACATGTACTTAGTGTTCATGAAGAATGTAATAAATATTTAATAAAGTCTGATCTTAGTATAATTATGTTAACACTAAAATACAGTTATCACGCAGAGCCCTTAGATTCTCTAACTTCATTTAATTTCTCCATAAGTAAAATTCAGTTGAATACACAATTATAATATCAAATACTTCTATGAATAAATTGCACATATTTATTTATTTTCTTCTAGATTAATTACATCAACCAGTCTTTGAGTTCCTCAATATGTAGAGCATCTCTAGTTTCTTCTATCTTTCTATAGTTCTCTTTTATATTCTATAACTGCAGCTTCATTTAAATTCTTCTGGTTTAATCAATCAACTCTTTAACATGTATTCACTGTTCTTTTCACTAAAGTTCAAAAATATTTCCTTGCTTCGCAATTTATATTTTAATTCCTTCTGAATCAATAATTAAAAATCTCACTATAAGTTCTAAATAATAACACAGTTTTAGTTCTCTCCTGTTCTTTTAACCTTTTTCTTCACAAAAGATTATTTACCGCTAACACAATTTAAAGTTCCTATTCAATTGAGTCTTTATCTTTAATGGATCTCTCTTTAATATATAGCTCTTTAATTAATTTGAATTAATCTCTTTTACTTGACGAAATGTCTCCCGTTCCATTATAGCGATCCATCGTTCCATCGGCATTTTATGCTGAGTAAGTTAAGTAGAATATTTACTTACAGAAACGTCTTTTTCTACGAACGTTCTTCGAGGCTTCCATGTCTATCAGAACTGCACTGTATCACCTTACTTTTATCCTCGGATACTCTGTGATACATAGTCGTTCGGCGTAGATCCATTTCCTCCACTCTGATGGATCCTGTCCGTATTGGGCTTTCTCCGCTTAATAATGATTTGGCATCATTTCGTCGATACCACGATTCCAAGCTACTTTCATTAAAAATTTACTTTAGTAACTTATTAAAATTAACACACATTAAATTAATGCTAACTTCTTTTAACCCTACATCTCATTCTACTTATTTGAATGAAGGATGAACGACCTTCAAGTTAACGAAACACTATATACTATCCCTGTGTTTAAACATGAAGTCATTTCATTCTTACTAATAATACTTTCGCCTCTCACCAGTTGACAATAGCTATTACTACAGCATCTTTTACACGCGTTTCTTTGCACGCTTTCAATTGATAACTTAAATCTTTCATCACCAAAAAAATAATGCAAGTTGCTTTATTTCTTAAATCTATTTTTCAAATTGATTTTAAACATTATCTATTACTTTCTTTTAAAATCAAAATAAACTATTGAAAAATAACTTTCAGTTCATCACAACGACTTGACTCATTCTGGTATTTTATGAAGTAAACTAAAATCTATTAAATTACATCGCTAACTTCCTTCCCAGCCAGATGGATCTACGGGTGGCCTGCGTCCCAACTGATTTGCCTGAATTTAAGTTCGAATTCCACACTGACTTGGAAGTTTATACTTCTTTCTATGTACTGCTTTCCATCCAAGGCTTAGTGTATTCTGGTGATTACACATTTCGCAAAATGGTGTACATTTTTTACCTCTTTTCAAGGGGAATGACGTAAAGCACGGGCATTGGAATCACCAACCAATTTCCTTGGATTATAGTCCACCTGCTACAAGGCAAGAACGCCAGTGTTCTCTAATACAATTTTAAGCTATGCAAGCATAGTAAAATAAATTCTTACAGTAAAAAATCTATATTTATGTGCTTAATTTTTATGAATCAAGCAAAATAATTTGTAATATAAAAAAGAAGTATACAGATAATCGAGAGTAAGTTATATTTTGTTTAATTATAGTTTCAATTTTTTTTAAATTGGGTCTAATTGGGTTTTTTTTCTGTCTTTTTCAGAGAAATGCAAAGATTGACAGGAGAAATCGTCAGTGGAAGACAGACTTTTGATGGAGGAGGAGAGAAGATTGAGGGGGTGCTGACTGCTACCTTCGATATTGTCAACCTGCGAGAGGATGACGCAGGGAGACGCCACTGGAGACCAGTCGGTAACGTGACTGGAGGTCGGGTCTACTTCGACGCTGTCCTGTGGCCGGGGAACTTGGTGGCGGGACCACATCCTACCGCTAACACCCTTTTGCGGGTGGTGACTGCTTTCTCTCCGCCTTTCGTCATTGAGACGTCCATGCTGCCGAACCGCACGTGTCTCAAAGGGGTCCCCTGTCTTCTAGTGAAGACCAACAAGAGCGATGTGCTCGCCGCCATAGCAGCACAGTACCTGGCCGGCAGGGGCCGTGGGATCTCCTACAATCTCACGTGCTGCTGCGGCTTCTCCATCGACCTTCTGGTCAACATCGGCAAAGAGCTCCAATTCGACTTCGTCCTGTACGTGGTAGCCGACGGTCGCTTTGGAGCTCGGCGGTTCGGCTCGTGGAACGGACTCGTGGCGGATCTAATCAGTGGAGCCGCCCACCTTGCCTTCGCGCCGTTCAGCGTGACCTCCAACCGCGCAGAATACGTCGACTTCTCCGTCCCATACTTCTACTCGGGGATATCGTCCCTGACATCGACCAAGTACCGCGACGTCCCCCTCCTTGCCTTCCTGGCGCCATTCAGTCCCTACCTGTGGATCGCCATCTTTGCCAGTCTTCATGCCACAGCCATCGCAGCTGCCTTGTACGAGTGGCTCAGCCCTTTCGGCCTCAATCCGTGGGGGCGGCAGCGTACGAAAAACTTCAGCATGGCGTCGGCACTCTGGGTGATGTGGTCCCTCTTGTTCAGCCACTTGGTGGCCTTCAAGGCGCCCAAGTCGTGGCCCAACAAGGTTTTAATCAATCTGTGGGGTTGCTTCAGTGTGATTTTTCTTGCCAGTTATACAGCGAACATCGCAGCCCTGTTTGCCGGCCTCTTCTTCCAGCCGACGGTCAATACCTTAGACGATCAGATGGTAAGTGCTAGTCTATATGTTATTCTCCTTTCATTCTGCAAACCGAAAACTTAAGTGACGTGACATATCCTTCCGCCTCCTGAAATTTAACTGCTTTAAAACTAATAAACCTTTTAAATATGTCGTCACAAGCTTGAGTGATTCCAAAAACTAGATATTAATTTTATGTCACACTGAATTTGTAATTTTCAATAACGAAGATTTAATGTCACATACTGAAACTTCTTTCTTATGTAGGACTGCACGTTTTTATTCGCTAGCATGCATATCAGTAGCTCTCGTGATCGGGTACACACCTGAAAATTAAGCAAAAATTGCAAGTTCCTTCGTATTAATATTTTTCATAAAACTCTCAAAAGTAAGGGTGGACATCCACGACAAACAAGCGCTTGCTGTAGTATTCATCTATTCTAACAATGTCCATAGCTTTGTCACGTAGTTTGTGACGACACTACATAAACTTCTTTTGGTGAAAAGCAAGTTGACAATTCCCTCATATAATTAAAAATAAAGCAAAATATTATACACACTCATTGATTGAAAAAAATGCAGAAAAGAACTTTTATGACGCTTTAAATCTACGAGCTCTATTATAAAATTTGAATGGTGGACTACTTTCATTGTGGCATTACATAGTTTAGTAATTTCTGCAAGTCTTCATGTAACGAATATTACATCATTTCATTCCAGTATTCTAAATATATAATTACTTCTCAGCACATCAATGTTAGACTGTGAAACCATATTTTAAAAATGTTCTGTATTTTTATTAAAAAAAAGTTAACACCTGATAAAATATACATGATCAAAAATTAAAACAATAATAACAATAGATAAAACTTCCAAAGCTTCCAAAACATCCTATTATAATAAATAACTCGATAAACGATCAACTTACAGAAATCTTCATTACAATTGATGTGTGTTTTTTCAAAATGTAGGTTTCTCACTATTATATTGTTACTATTGTTATTATTCAGTGATAGTTTATGATTGTTTTTTCAAATTTGTTGTCAAGGAAGGAAACATATTTTTGTTTCTTCCTTTCATGTATAATTTCCTGATGAAAGTTCTCGGTTAGAGGACAGAACTATCGAAAATAATGAAGATTTGTGGAAATTGATTATTTATTGTGTTATTTATTTATATTTATTTATATTTATTTATTGTGTAATAATAATAAATAAATTTCAATCACTGACATTAAAAATAAAATCAGGATAAGTTTTGATGAAATCTCACCTGTGGAATTAAGGTTAATTTCCTTTTTTTTTTATTTGAGCGAAACGATTCGAAAATACACTCACTTCCAAAAAGCACGGAGCGGTAAAATGGACAAGTACTGCTTTGACTAACATGAAATGCTGCAATGAAGTAGCTGTGTATTTATTCATGAAACAAAACAAAGAATTACATACAGAGATAACAAAATATTGAATTTTCATAAATTATAAGATGACGTCCTAATTGTGTCATTAACAAAATGATGTTTAAATTCAAAACAAACAATAAAAACCGACATTAATAGGGTATATGAGCACCCCTCACCTGCATACAAAGTTTTCAGCGTGTGATCATGCTTGTTACGAGGTGATCAACCACCGCAGAGTCTAGTAATCGCCATTCTTCCTGTAGGGCAGTTTCTAAATCTCTGAGAGTGGCTGGAGTTGGAAACGTCAACATACAGCACGGCCGACGGCATCCCACAGATTTTCAATTGGATTAAGGTCCGGCGAGTAAGCTGGCCACTCCATACGCGCAATCCCCTCACTCTCCAGAAAGCCGTCAACGATGGCAGCTCTATGGGGACGCGCATTATCTTCCATTAAATCGAAAGAAGGACCAACTGCTGCAGCTTCACAATAGGGTCTAGGACTTCATCTCGATACCGTATAGCCGTCACAGAACCTCACCTGTAGATGTACAGGTCGGTGCGATATCCCAATGAAATCCCTGCCCAGAGCTTGATGCTTCCACCGCGGAATTCCTAATGTTCGGTGATGTTCTGGGGCCGATTGCCTGTGCTGCCTTGTTCCCTCCAGACCTTACACGTTTATCATCGGGTTGCAGGGCAAATCTGGACTCATCTGTGAATATAACGTTACCCCAATCAGACATAGTCCAATTCACATGCTGGCGGCACCACTGTAATCGTGCCCCTCTGGATTGACTACACAAACTCGTGGTACCCGGGCGTACAGACCATTCATGTGTAGCTTCGACGAACAGTGGTGGCAGATATCGTCTTACCAATGGCCGCTACAACCATAGATGTCACTCGTGTGGAGGTCGATCTTCGATTCCGCTTGGCTACAACAGCAATATATCGATCTTCCGCGGGGGTCGTAACCCTTGGACGACCGGCTACAGGTCTTCGGACAACTGTTTGGCTGGTTTGGAATTGTTTCCATAATCGTGAAATGACGGAATGATGAACGCCGAAGAAACGAGCAACGTCTGTTGTAGACTGTCCTGCTTCAATGCGTCCGACAGCCCGCCAGCGCTCAGAATGTTCCATTCGTCTTCTGGAAGCCATAGAAATACGTCTAGCTTGAAAACAAACCGTATGAATGTTCTAAACACCTTTCATCAGCACTTACATGCAACTCCTGTAACCCTTCACAATGCAGGCTTCTTATACGACTGCTTGTTTTGCATATTTCTCGACGCGAAACCGTGATTGGCTGTTACCTATATAATTTTGGCTGTTATCTATATAATTTGCATACTTCCTTCTACCTTTGCAGCAAATTTCAGCTGCTTTAATTCAGATTGGCTTATGGAAATTGACATCTTTCCTCTCCGTGCTTTGCTTTTGGAAGTGAGTGAACATAGTACGAATGAAATCGTTAGAAAGCTATGGATTTTTGGGTTACTTTTTAAGAAAATTCGAGATTTTCTTGGAATTCTTTCGCGGGCGGCGGATCTCGCCATTTTCAAAGCAAGAAGTTGCTGCGTCGTTAAGAAACCACCTGGCGGGAAATTCGTAAGGCACTTTCTACGATGTTTCGTTTCTAAATAAAACATAAAGGCAAACATTTTTCTTTTAATTAACTGTAGGTTAGGTTAAGTGAGGTATGATAATTTCCAGGATGTTTCGTTTGGAAAAACACCCGAAAAAAACATACTTTACATTTCTGTATTACCCACAATTTTGCAGTAGTTCCAAGATAGCCATTTTCCTTATTTTCAAGATGTGCTTCCGCAAAAAGTCACACTTAAATTTCTAATTTTCTTAAAAAATACACAAAAAAAACCCGGACTTTACTAACGATTTCATTTCTACTATTAACGAATCTTTCTCTTCGAAAAAAAAAAAGTAAATTGGCCTTAATTTCGCAGATGAAATATCTGCTTTAATTTCGCAGATAATATCCAAAATTACCAAAATCAGAACTAAAACAAAAACAATAACACCAATGCAACCTGTTGCATAAATAAAATAAATTAATAAATAACATTAACAAATAAATTAATAAATAAAAAAAAATTCAGTTTATATTTATTTTTCGTTCTACAACAAGTTTAAATTATACATTGTTTTCTTTAATTATACGTTAAACAAAGGGGATGATCTTCTTTGAACGAAACAAAAAAAATAAAAAATAATAATAATTCTTTGTAAAAGGCTAAACTTTGTAATGGGAGACCGTTATTGTGGTTGGTTGGTGGTTTTATGAGTTATGTGGTTTGGGGAATTTGGTGGAGTTTTCAAGCGTCATGTGATTCGCGATTCCTACACTGTGTTGGCACTTGGCTTCAACATAATTAATTGTGACTTTAAAATTAAGATAAAAAAAAAAGAAGACAGACCCTCAAAAAAAAAAGTATTGTATAATACGAATATTTTAATTCTCATTTCTTATGATTCTATTTCAATTCAAGCAAAATTTCTGATTTTTTTTTTATTCAGTATTTAATTACCAAATACTATTTAATATTTATTTCTTATTTATTAGGAAAACCTGCTTTATTATAAATAATAGTTAAGTTAAAGTATGTCACTGTAGGTCTAGGTAGGCCCTTGGGGTCGTGGGAGGTAAGGCTCCGGGCGTTTTGTGACCAATGGGACTAAGTTGAGATCGGGTGGTCAGCCCGACGCTCGCCCGCCTTTAACCCTCGGGAATGAAACCTGGTACCTATTCAATAGAGGCTGGGTAGACCCTAAGCCCCGTTTGGAGAAGAATGGAGCATGGAAAAATCCCCGCCCTCCGCCGAAGCAGGGGATCGAACCCGTTACCTGAAACCCAATTGCCATTACGCACTCGGCTAACGGGTCCACTATCATTAATAATAAATATATATTTTTTTACATGAGCGAAGCGAGTCTCTCTATTCCCAACAAGATCACATTTTTGAACCGTTTTGTTCAAAATCCTTTTTCGCAAACTCTTAAACCCTTCATTTTCACATACTCAGTCACCGTGTTTCTTCATCGATCATCTCCTGCCGCACTTATCATGCGCCAACAAAAAAGACGTTTTGTGAAACTCAATAATAATCTCTGAACGTCGAAACCATCTCAATCTATACCTGTACAGCATTCACTGTACTCCCTCGCACTGAACACCACTCTCACTTTTGGAATACAATCTAATATCACAACACTATACACTCGTCATATATATATTTCATATCAACAACTGTCAAATGCATTCTGTGATTTCCCACTCGACAGCCAGGTGGCGCTCCGTACACCAGGATACGTGGAAATGCACATTTATATATTTCCGTATCCTTGTATTAATAAATTATCAAATACAATTCCTCAGCAAATTCCATTCACCCTATCATAGAGATCAACAACAAAAATATTGATCCACGAATATCGCATATGTTCTCATTTTTTCAATATATTATTGCCACTTCTATTTGTTTTTAATAATATATTTCCACTCTGTTTTTATCGTCACTGTAGTTTGATTTAAACTGCTTCAGACTGTTGTTAGATACCAACTATATGGTGCACATTTATTTTCTATTATAAAATGAATTTTATTTACCACCCATTATTGTTATATTATTTGTTAAAGCAATGTGGAGGATAGATTTGTCAGTTTGTTACGATGATAAAAACTTTACATTGTCCAATTCCTTTTGTATTTCCATACATTTACTTTCCAGCTTATTTATTTAAAAAATTCATTAGTTGCTTGCAGTGTAAAGCCTTTAAAATACTATTTTATTTAAATTAGACAGTTTTGCAATTTATTCTTGTAAATTTATGTATTTTTGGACTGTGGATGTGAAGAAAACTAGCAGTAATAAAATCGGTTGTACCTCTATAAAAATAAAAAAAATTTTCACTGAAAAAGTCCACAGGGAAGGCACTGCTGGAATTTAAATAAGATTTTACCTTTTTCTCCAATATTATGTTAAACTTAAAATTCAAAATGTTCTTAATTAAAAATTATGCTTTTTTTAAGAAAAGATAAGTGCAGTAACATCTTATTCTAATATTAGGCTTACAGTGATCATGTACTTACAGCAACAAAAATGTTCCTTACATCTTTTCAACAGTGAAGAAATTGAATAATTAAAATTTTGGAAAAAAATAATATTTGTTTATTTGTTCTTCTTTAATTCTTGTAAAATTCTCACGATATATCTATTAAATATAAAAATTCGTATTGATTACTTTGAGATTGAATTCATGCCAGTGATGATTCCCGCACATTCTGTCTTGCTTCTGAGCTACCAAGTCAAACATCTCTACATCCTAATACATCATAGCTACTACTTTCTGCGAACATCGAATGATCCTCTTTAGTGGCAAGTTAATAGGAACGCAGGCGTTGCTAAAAGGCATGCAGCGCCATCAGGTATCAAATTTTGGAATTAACATTTCTGTCTTGTGGTTTCTCTTCGAGAGAAGCGAGTCGAAAGACTGAAGCAGATAGGCTGCAATTTTGAGACCAATAATGATGTAAATTCCATCGATTGGTGATTTATCTAAAAGATCAAGAGCAGAAAGAATAAAATACGACGGTTAATAATCAACAGAAGCTTCTCCTAAAAAGGGATTTTTTATAAACATTCACTGAATGGAATTAAAATATTTGGCTAAATTTAAAAATTAAAATTGGTTTTATTCTATAGTTAATAAATTTCTATTACTACTTAAAGCACCTGAAAATATTTACATTGTTTGTAATATAACGTTTTATCCGCTTTACTGTCCAATATGCAGTGAAAATCATCAACTTTTAAAAAATTCATTATAAAGTATATTAGGATAATAAATTTAATGTAATTCAAGTTTATCTGACTTATTTTACTTTCAAAATGAATATTTTGACGATTTTATTAACACTTAATTGTCTTTATTGATAAATTTAGGTATTTAAATGACGTCTGCATGCCAGTTGTTTTAAATAGTTCTCGAATTTTCCTCTAGAAAAACGACATTTACAATTCGTAGCAATAAAACCGAGTGACTATCACTTGTTTTATGTAGTTCTCGAGTCTATCGCTAGGAGTCGACACAGTTAGGAATTAAATAATCAAAAACATACTTTTATGTAGAGAGAGATATTATTACTACGTAAGATAAGGGAAATGCTTTGTACAACACAGTCTTAAAAATATTTTATTGATATGAAATTTCCTACGCACTCCTTTCGCTCGAGCTGCTACTCACACAACGATGTTCAACTGTTTCTACCTTTATCGCGAATGGCAGACAAGGACTGCTACCAGATGGAGGGAAAACCAAAAAAAAAAACTAACGGCAAATACGAAAATCAGCGTTTGGACCTTATCACCGCCTCCCACATTACATATTAAGTCTTTAATTTTACAACGATTGGTAAAAGTGAATAATTACGATACAAACGTTTACATAAATAATTATGGAAATAAATATCGACTAAATATTCAAAAGTGAAAAGAAATCAAAACTGAAGATTCTTTACGTAAGTCAAACCTTTTTGTTGACAATGAATTTTGAACTTTCTCGAAAAGTTTATTGTTTTCTGTAATAATTTTCATTGAATCTCCAACAGCACAGTGGTTGAACATGTTGTCCATAAAAAAAAAGGTTTACCAGCAATTGATATTCATGTATATAAAAGAGAATGTGTGTCTGTTCATCTGCAACCTATTTATTCTCACTTCCACTTTGACCGGTTTTTCGTAGTAATGGTCTAGGACCTTACAGTTCTCATAAGATATCTTTTATCCTTTCACCCAATGGGTAGGAGATTTCTTTTTGCTTTTGTTTTTCTTTTCCTGTCTTCTCTTTTAGTTTTACATATGTAAAAGATGTCAGTTCTCTTTATGAAGTTGACAAATACGGAGAAGTCGATCACTAATCTTTATTCACAGTAATTCGAGTAGAAATTGGAGGAAAAGAAAGGAAAATACAGAGAGCATAATTAACATATAATATGTACCGTATATGCTCCAATAGAGGCCCCCGGCGTTTATTTGCAAAACTAGCCTCGGCTCCCGGCGCTTAATAGAGACCGGCTGCTATTAGAGGCCGGCCATTATTAACAAAAACCTTCAGAACGCAATAAATAAATACGGGGTAATACAACAAACAGCTACTTTATTTGAATTTTACATAAGACTGTTAAGGATAAATGGCAATGTCTTTCTGTACCTTTCGCTGCTATTTGTCGTCCGAATCCGCAATCACGGAAGTTTCTTTCGCGTATTTTTTTTTTTTTTTTTTTTTTTTTTTTTTTTTTTTTATTTTAATTTTAATAATTTTACAATTTTCTGTAAATATTCCTCCGCGCGAATCTTAAAGGCAATGTCAAATGACCGTTTCGGCGGCATTATGTAAGGCAATGTACCGAAAGGCATTACGCACGACTAAGTATAACGATACTGATGCTTAAATTAGTACGGTAGGCAAATATCAAAGACCCGGCTACTGTTAAGAGACCGGCTACTATTTGGCCGTGTCCCCTCTGCACCCCGGCGCTTATTAGAGACCGGCGACAATAAGAGACTCGGCGTTTATTGGAGCATATACGGTATATATTTATATATACAGTAGAACCTCATTATAACGGACTAATAGGGGCTGAAGGTTGTCCGTTTTAATGAAAGTCCGGTTTATAACAAATAATTCATATAGGGGTGTAATATACAGCATGGTGTACATCAATGAAAGTATAATAGTTAGCTATAAAAAGTCTTTATTATATATCAAATAAAAAAACAGCCTCCAACATAGTAGGTTGAATTGAAAAAGATGTGTATGTATATACTGCATTAATCTTTAGAAGAAGAAGGTCCTGGTTCATGTTTACATTCAATCATGCTTACATTCATTCGTTTGAAAAAAATTATTTATTTTCTGCTGGGTTTGTTCGATCGATGTTTAATCGCTTGCTCGGAAATGTAAAACTCGTCAGATAAAAATTAGCATCCTTTATTACAATTTTTTTTTCAAACTGTCCGTTATAAGCGACATCCGTTATAATAGGGTCCGTCATAATGAGGTTCTACTGTATATATATATATATATATATATATATATAAG